>NW_019168015.1:12917812-13138004 GCF_002303985.1 Durio zibethinus | reverse complement strand
GAACATGTTTACGAGACATGGAAAGATTTAGATTAAATTTTTTAGGTCAAATTCATGAAATTTTCTACTAGAAATGATTAAATAAAAATTAAAATCGAAAATTTAAAAAGTCTTATTATATAAATCAAGTGTGTAAAATTTTTAAAAATTTTACTATATTTTTTAGATAAACATTTTTAATAAAAATATTGACAAAATTTTTATTATTGAATAAATATTGATCAAATTTAAATTATAAATAATATTTTTTAAAATTTTTTATATGTTATTAATTTTCATATTAAATTCTATCAATTTATCGATTAAATTTTTTATTAAAATTTTTATTAAATCATCTTTAAAAATAAACTTTATAAACTTCATATAAAAAATTTTATATAAATTTTATCACATCAAATATACCAACATGATAAACGTACATAAACAAAAACCATCCATAGCCATTCAAAAGAGTGCCGTTCTAAAGCACATCAATAATGAATCTTAATTTTCTGTTCCCCAACCCCCCCCCCCCCCCCCCCCCCCAAAAGAAAAAACATGCATGATAGTGGACATGCCAGCGACATTACATAAAATTTTTACTAACAGTTAGAGTAGTTTCCTTTCTATCAAGTCATGATCCAGCTAGAATTTATATTGATGAAGCAAATACTTTTCTATATGTAAGATATTTTCATGGCATAATTGTAAATATTTGATTGAACAATCGAATCTGATGAATGAAAGCCATTTTCATCCGTAACGTGTTAATTAAGGCATGTTTTTTTGCACGCAAATATCTAAACCTACAGCGAAGAACTTGCTTAATTAATTCATTCCAATAGGGTTTCCATTTTCTAACCACAAAGTTCTCCATTTGGTTTGACTAATCTTCTGATTTATACGTCTACTATTTAAAACGCAAGCCACGTTTTTAATTGTGACATTTGGTGTCCCAAAGACTAATTGAAAAGCTCCTTTTTTTTCACGTTTATTTCGTCATCAATGATGAATTGGGTTCAATTCCAATGACTGAACTACCCTTGAGAATCCATTGCTTCAAAATTTAATGTGTTAGGCAAAAACCCACCTTAAATTTTTTATATTTTCAATAAATATAATTTTATAATTTTAATTATTATCTTAACGTTTTGTCCTTATGCATAAAAATAAAAAAAAACAAGCCCACGAAACAAAAATTTTTGTATAATAATATTAAGTAAATATATTTTAAATTTTATATGTAAATATATTAAATAAAGATATTTTACATTTTATTTTTTATATTTTTAATAAAAATTACATTTTTATTATAAAAATTACATTTTTATTATAAAAATTACATTTTTATTTTAAAAATATTATCTTTTCAACAAAAAATATAATTTTATCTTAAAAACGTCGATTATATTTAATTTTGAAAATTATTTTTAATGTTTTTAAAAAAATCATATTTTTATCGTAGAAACATCATCTTTTCAATAAAAATTACGTTTTTATCTTAAAAACGTCGTCTTTATTAAATTTTGAAAAAATATTTTTTATATTTTTAACAAAGAATGTATTTTTATCTTAGAAATATCATATTTTCAACAATACTATATTTTTATCTTAGAAATATCATATTTTCAACAATACTATATTTTTATCTTATAAACATCATTTTTATTGAATTCTTAAAACTATATTTTTTCATATTTTTAATAAAATTTACATTTTTATCTTAGAAACGTTGTCTTTGTTGAATTTAGAAAAATATATTTTTTTATGCTTTCAACAAAAATTGTACTTTTATATGAAAAATATCTTTTAATAAAGATAACGTTTGCTATTTTAGAAACGTAGTTTTTGTTCAATTATGAAAAATATTTTTTTATCATATTTATAATAAAGACTGTATTTTTATCTTAAAATATTATCTTTTCAACAAAGACCACATTTTTTTTTTTATCTTTAAACATCATTTTTGTTCAATTTAAAAAAAAAAAAAAAAGAAATTTTCATAATTTTAACAAGGACCAAGTTTTTTATTTTAAAAATATCATTTTTGTTGAATTATACAAAATAATTTTTTATCTTTTCAACAAAAATCGTGTTTTTAATCATAACTTTTATGAGAATTTCAACAGCATCATATTAAAAATGTGATCTTTGTTTAAAATATATTAAGAATAAAAATATTTTCATAATATTTTATAAAAAATTATTACATTTCTAAAGTAAATAATATTGTTTATATAATCTGAAAATGCAATTAAACGAAGGCAAATTAGAAAAAATTTTGACTTTCCTTTTACAATTTTAAAAAACTTCAAGGAAATGAGAGTTTTTTATTCTCCTACTTTTCTACTTCTTGACACTATTGGAAATTCTAAAAATCTTTAAAAATCACATTCCCGTGAACTAAATCAAATTACAAAAAGTAATATTTTAAAAGAGAAAATTACTTTCTTTCAAACCGAATGCTCTCTAAATGTAAGTTTCTTTCAAAATTAGTGTATGGTCAAGAATACAGCATGTTTTTTTTTTAAATGATAAAAGGTTTTTAGACTTACTTCAATACATTATCTTTCGTACTTATCCAAACAAATTTATTTAGACATTTATTTTGTATTTTTATTTGTCATTAAATTTCTCTAAATTTATTCCAACTTTTGCAATTAGTTCTTGCACAATTGATGTTTAGCAAATTTAGATACACCTCAGTCCTATCAATTGATGTATACGTAATTTTCTTTGAAAATGTTTGGTCAAGATTATTGTGCATGTACTTGAGGTATTGTTGATGGTATTTTTGGGATGTTTTAGTTAGAAAAAGGAAGGAAGTGAAGTTGAAGGGAAGGAGAGGTTGAATCTATAGCCAAAGAATACAGTCAAGAGGCATTGGAGTTGTTGCTTCAAAACGCACTCCGATGTCAAGTCAGTAAGATGTTTAAGGTAAGGTGAAAGAAAGAAAAAGATGAAAGTGGTGAAATGTGTGGAGGAAATTTCACTAAAGGGAAGCTCAAAGTGTGTAGTAAGGTTAGGTACTCTTGTTCTTGTTGTTTCTTATTTGGTCTTCCAATTACTTTATATATGAGATCAAGAAGTGGTGACCTGTTTAAAACAGTTGACAGTTGATGAGATGTCTACATAAAACTTGATAAAGGTCAATATGGGTAGATGTAAGTCACATTTAATGATCCCAGGTAGATATAAGCTACATTTAATAGTCTTAGGCAAGTTGAATGCTAAATGGTTAGTTCTAAACTGACTGTCTTGACGGTTTGTCAATGGGACCTTGAATAAGTCTTTCTTTTAGCAAAGGGCAAGCTATTTTCTTAGGAGCAGGTAACGTGGCTATCTAGGCGTGCCTTATCTGGGTGACCCCAAGGTATGATTATGTTGACCAAGTCTTAATCAAGTTGACCAGTTTACTTAGGCATAACAGATATATATAGTAACTAGTTTGCTATTACAAATTATTTTTACTTATTTAAATGCATGTAAAAATATAAATTAATACTATTTAATCACTTAAATGTTTAAGATATATATATAAATATATATAATACATATAATATAATTAAGACATCAAATTATAATAAAATTAAAGTTTTTAATTAAAATTTTGATAAAATTTAAAACATACTATAAACAATAATGATATTAAAATTAAATATCCAAACAATTTTTAAATGCATAGATAATGATTTTTTTATATGATTAATATATCTAATATAAATACTTGAATTTTTATTATGATCATTTAATAATCAATTTATCATAGTAATTTGAAATACAAGCATTAAATTCAATTAATGTATTCAATAAATAAGATATTTTTATATTAAAGTTTATATTTTTCTTATAATTAAAAATGATAAGAGTACAAATACTTGATAAAAAAAAAAACTTTGAACTATTCAACATTTCTTATTAAATTGATAAAGAAAATATTATTAAATACTTACAAAGAAAAGATATATCAAATTAAAAGTATGTGAAGAGGGAAAATAGGAATCAAATGCATCATTTCATGCTAAAAGATTTAATAGTTAATTTCAAAAAAAATAAATGATTTATTACATATTAAATGATAGTTTCAATAATCTTGAGTTCATATATGTGAGGAAACTTATTCATAAAAAATTTTTATTTTTATTACAAAATAACATAACTAAAAACTCATTTCCCATCAAAATTGCTTGTCAAAATTTTGAGTCAAGGAGACTTAAATTCCATAAAATGAGGTGCTTACTTTTTTTAAGAGTTAAAAAATGGGGTTCTTAATGGTAATTTGGTTTACATTAATTAGATATGTATTAAGCAACATAATTAGTATAAATTTTTTTATCCAATAATTATTATAAAGTTTGCAAAGGTTAGTATAAACTTGTCTTGATTCTAACTTAAATTATTTTTTTCACTATCTTTTTTATGTATAAATATATATATATGTATATATATTTTTACCTCCTATATATAAAAAGCATGCAATATGACATAGTTTTAATGATTTTGACCTTAAAAAAAAACTCTCAATAGTTATAAAGTCCTGAATTTGTACAAGAAAATTTTTTGCTAATAGTTGAAAGTAGCTTAATAATGGACAATTAAGCAATAGATCAAAATTTTTTTCATAAAAATACAACAAGATTTAGACCATGTCCGATAAAAACCATTAAAGTATAGCAACATAATGTAATTAAAAGTTACTAATTAAACCAAGAAAGAAGGAGAAACTAACTTAGAAAACAAAATCAAGATATATTTTAAAATATAAGAACATGAAATGGCACAAATAAAAAATTTTAAATTTTAAAAATGAATTTATATATATCTAAATTAAAAAATAAATTTAAATTTAAATCAATATTTGTTGTAGACTACACCTGAAAAGAGTTAGGAAACAAATATAACTATGGAAAAAATAGGGAAAGAAAAGGAAACAAATGAGTTTTCACATTACTTAAAATTTCAATCTTATATAACTATTGGAGTATATATGTATTTTTGTGCCAATAAGAAGATAATAAGACAAAAAGTATGATAGAAATGAAAAAAAAAAAAAAAAAAAAGAACTGGGTTTGAACATTAAGCAAAACTTTAGCTTTATATGACTATTGGATTATATAGAAAGTCTATTACTAAGTCAATATTTTTCCTTCAAAACAATTGAATAAAAATTTAATTAAATCACAAAAAATTTGACACACCTTTACCATTATAATTGTGATCTAAATATTGAAAAGAATGAGAATATAGAAATATTATTGTTTTTAAAAAAATTATACATAATTGAATAATAAATTAGCTCATAGTATTTACGTGATTTTAAAAAAAAATTGAAAAAAATATGAAACTAATGTGTGCCAAAAGAAAAATAATTAAAATGCATATTATTTTTTTATAAAAATAAAATCATGCAAGTAATAATACATTCCAAAAAATTTGCAAATTGAATCAAAAACTAATGTGTGATATTTGTGTTTTTGAATTTAAAAAAATTAAAGATTTAAGGATTATAAAGAAAGTTACCAAAGTAAAATATTTATTTAAAACTTTAAATTAAAAAAAAAAGATATCTCTAAGTGAAATCTTAATCAAATAAGAATAAATTTTTAAAATTTTATATTTTTATTACTACTTATTACGATTTTTTATTTTTGAGAAAAAATCATAAAGAATTAATCATAGATAATTCAGGTAAGATTTTATTTTTGAAAATTTTTATATTTAAATTTGACTAATGTATAATAAGTATTGTCCATGTATAAAAAAAAAAAATGTCTATTTAAGCATCCATGTGGTAAATTTTATTAAATATAAATTTATAAAAATTTCATGAATTGTGTCACTTTTTTGTTTTTAAAACCTATCTAATCGACTACAGATATTTAACATCTGATTCATTTGTGATATTACCTTCTGGACTTTTGATATCACGGTTTTATCAAATAACGTTACAAAGAACCTTATAGAAATCATTAAATGAGCAAGATCCTGGCGTTATCATAGGTAACCCTTTACTAAATTGAGCAGGATCCTAGCTGCCGTTAATTCATTTCTGCCTCAATTAATGCAGAGAAGACTTAATCAAGGGAGTTCTTTAATTAAAAAAAATCATAAAATTATCAAATGAAACTAGCTAGTAGATAAAAACTAAAATTATGATAACTTTTTCACTGTATAAATATATTTCATAAATAATTTTATAAACTTCACTTTAAAAAATTTAACCTAAATCCATTTCACCTCATGTTGGGTCTTATTAAAAGTTCCATTTGTTATCTAATTGTTGAATAAAAAAATCAACACTATAAACAGGGGCGGATGTTAAGCAGATTTTTGAAAATTTCCCTTTTATTCATATATAGAGAAGTATATTTAAATTAAATAAATTTAAATTGGAATTTTTTTAATTTAGATTTTTTAAATTAAAAAGATAAAATTAAATTGATATTGACCTATTTATTTTAACTACTAATCACTATTGACAAATACTTAAAATCAATTAATTTGTTACAAATATTAAATCATAATTCCTATGAATTTAAAAAAATAATTTGACATTTTAAATTTTAGCTTATATTGAGTAAGATAAATTAAATTTAAATTTTCAATTGAAATATTTAAAGTGTGACATGTATAATGATGTGAAACATTAAAAATTATCTTCTTTCTCATAATTTTGTCTTATTTTGATAAAATTTGGGAAATAAAAATTATATTTATCTCATTAAAAATTTAATCAAATTTATTTTAATTCTTTTCGGTATTTACAATAATTGGTAAGTTGAGCGAAAATTTTTAATTATAAAAATCATCAAAATAAACTATTAAATAAGATTGAAAATGAGTTTTTTATGGATAATTTGGTTGTCAACATAGAAAAAAATATTTAGTTCAGATTCAATTTTTTAAAAAATTATTTAAAAAAAAACATTACTCACAATTTTAAATAAAATTATTTATTTGCTATATTTTTTTTTATACTTTTATTTTGAATTAATAAAATTTAAGATTTTATAAGTTTGTTATTTTTTTAATATATTATTACATATATATTTTATGTTAATAAAATATATAATAATAAAACTCAAATGGAAAAATATATATAATTTTAAACTTTTAACTGATCCTTTCAAAATCAAATACAAACATCCGTCGCTTACTGTAAAATTAAAATTATCCTGATGCATGCACATCCCAGCAATTGAATGTTCTCATTTGATTATTTTGTTTTATTTGTTTTGAAAAAATGGGAAGTAGTACTAACTAAATATGATTAGTTTAATAAAATATTAGTGAAAACAAAGCAATTTCGATTTGAAATGTGTTTGTTTACGCACGCAATTGGTGTTTAGTCACATACTTGACCTTAAACTTATCTGAATCTTCCGTATCCGATCGAGGGACAAAGTGGCCGGGAACACTGAGTTGACCTACCCATTATCAGGATAGATAAATTTATGTCGATTGAGGCCGACCAACAATGACACTCTACTCCACAAAACTGTCTTCCTTTATTAAATTACACTAAGTCTGGAATTAACGTTTTTAATTATGTTGTTAAGCGGATTTAAGTAATTTTTTGTGTATAAGATAATTGATAAAATAGGATAATAATTATTATATATTATATTTAGTTTGTATTTAAAGAAAATAATAATAATATAAGGAAGATTAATAATATTCTTGGTATAAGATAATTCAATCATTTCAAAATAAAAAAGATTAATTTAATTAATGAGATTAAACTTACACGTCCTATTATATCTTTAAAAATTATATCAAAAATTAAAATTACATAAATTTTGAGAAAATATAATTTTGATTAATAAATATAAATTTTTTAATTTTAATCATTACATAAATTAAATACAAAATAAGATTACATTATTAATTTAATCTTATTCATAATATTATCTTATTCTTTCTTATCCTAATTGTATATACCAAATACATATTTAATTTATAATATTAAATTTCGGCGTTAATTAATTACTAATTGCTTGGGAATTTTTAATATTTGCATTGTTTTTTTTTTTCTTTCAAGTACAAAGAATCTAGCTCATAATTGTGTAAAATTCTAGAAATTATTAAGCAAAGCTTATTATGTGGTTAAGAAATTGATGGTTTAAAAGACCTTTTATTTATTTATTAATTGTCTAGCACATTCCAATTGTGGATGGCTTAGTTTGTTTTACATTGTTCTCTTCTCCCTTGCTTTCCCTACTCTTCTAGCTGAAACAAATAAAAGACCCCTAAAGAGCCTACTTTATGAATGGAAAAGTGGAAAAAATATGGAAAGTTGGTAGAGGATAAATGTGGGAAAAAAATGGAACTCTTTCTTTTTTCCATTGGTTTGTGAGAAAGATGGAAAAATAAATAAAGTTTTCACATTTCATCCATCCATTGGTTGACCAAAAGCAATCAAATAGGAAGACATGTTAGGATTTGCAAGGCTTAGAGCCTCCCAAGTTTTAAGTGGGATCCCCCACTCTTTTGCAACAAAAATATATATATATATATATATTTCTCAAGGGAAGACAAATGAATAAACACAAGAAGCATTTTTCAAAAAATAAAAAACAAACACAGGAAGCAGAATTACTCAACTGACATTTATAATTTTAATAATCAAGATTTAAATTATGATAATTTTAAATATAAAAAAAATGGCTTCTAAGAGAGGAGTGCAAATAGTTGACTCTTAACCATAAATATTAATTTGTCTTTTAAAAAAAAAAATTAATGAAGGGTAAGAGAGGGAATTGAAAAGAAAATTTAAACCTTAATGCGCTCATAGACTGCTTCCATGAATTGACCAGCCTTATCAAAACGGGTGTTACTCGTGTTTTAATTGCTTACAAGGAAAATTTTGATTCCAAGAAAAGTAGAAGGTTGGGCCACTTAATCTAGAAATATGACTTCATCTTTACAGCTTCTGAAGGGATGATGGACTTGAGGTTATTGTAAATGTTTAAAAAAAAAGTTGTATTTATTTTCTATGTTCTATTTTTGCACCATTTGAAAGAGGAATTTAACTTGAAATTTTCTGCTTTAAAGATAAGGGGTGAAAGAGCTTATTATTCACATGGCAAAAAGGTAATATGATGTTAACAATCATGTAATCTATTGAAAAATAATAGATAAGAGTATAATCGAGTCAAATCAAATTAATATAGTAAAAAATTAGAGCTCAAACCTAATTCAAAATTCAAAATTCAAAACTTGATTCAAACTTAATTTAGTTTTAATTTTTAAATTCGAACTCGACTCGAGATAAAAATTAAATTACTTAAACTGGTTTGATTAAGTTTATTTAATAAAATAAGTTCAATTCTCATACTCGATTTCAAACTCGATTATGTGTAAAAACTCAAGTTTGAATTTGAATTGATATATATATATATATATATGATAAAATAATAATTTTTAATTAAAATAATAAAATATATTAACATTTAAAAATTTGATTAGACTTGCGAGTTATTTAAATTGGATATTAGAATATTCAAACTTAAGTTCAACTCAACAATAATTGAATTGAATTTGAGTTTTATTAAAAATAAACTCGAATAGTTTGTGAGTATTAATATTACATTTACATTCTTAGAGTTAGACTATTAATTTTAGTGATTAAAATTTAAATTATGATAATTTTAAATACTAAAAACAAAAAAATTAATATGATTAGGACTTAATTCAATTGATTTATGTAGATATTTTTAAAAATAATATTTAAAAAATTTGGGTTCATATTTAAATACTTAGAACCCTTTTCACCATCCTCAAACTAAAGCCTCATTTATTAAAAAAATCTAATATAATCTTCAAGATTTAAAAAAATAATGGCATTGTTATTATTAAAACTGAATTTGAATTGGAAATGGACCATAAAAATTAATGCGAATCTTGAATTCTGATGATTCCTTTAGTGAGTCCAATTACTTCCAAATGCTTATGGTCAAATGTTCTTAATTTGGATAGGCTTTAGGACTTTCACCTGCTCCAATCCTACCTCGATTTATTAGAAAGATTCGTTGACATTGCTTCAATTCAAGTATATCTAATCAACCAACTTGACGTTTTTGCAATTTATAATTCTAGATGTTGAACCTTTTTATTAACTTTGCACACGTTTTTTTTTAAGGTGATTAATTAATCTAATCGTTTGTTAATTCACATCCGTAAATAAAGGATACTTTGACTAATTATTCTTCAATGAGTTTGTAAAAATTTTCATTTATAAAAGGAATTAATAACTGAAATCATGACGACATTGATTAGATAATCAACCTATTGTTTTTTGTTTTAATTTTTATTTAATAAAAATTTCACCTAAAGTCTTTCTTTTAAAATATGAAATGAAAGATAGAGGATACATATCAACAATTGAAAAAGGAAAGATAATATTATTTTCAAACGAGTAACATCCAATCCAATATTGCTCTTCAACTGCTAGAAGTTAAATATATCAGTAAATGAAAGTTGGATAATTAAAGTCGATATGCTCAATCAACACCTAATCCAAAAAAAAAAAAAGGAACACTGAAGCCGGTGATGTTATGAGCTTCACTTTTCTTTGTTTACTTATTACAAAAAATAATGATAAATTTGTAATCTTCTAATTTTCTATGGTAAGAGGAAACAAATATAATTAATTACCTAATTGGTTTCATGATGTAAGCAAAAATTTTCTATGTTCTAAATATAGACATGTTTAAGCTTAATTAGTATATACTTAGTAATTAATTTAGCATGAAAGTTAATGAACTTGAAAATAAAAATCAATTGAGACTTGCATTCCTTATTTTATGCTATTAGCTTTAAAAAGTGACATTTAATAAGTATAGGTTTGTTATAACTAATCATTTAATTAATAAGATCAACTTTTAAGTTTATCAAGTCTGTATAACTTCGATTGTTATGTACTACTAAGGAGAATCGACATTTAGATTCCTCATTACACTACAAGCTTGTTCTCTACTTACTTGCCTACTAAAACTTCCTCACCCATAAAAAGAGATCGCCCACTACCCCATGACGTCCCATCACACATCATTTTACAATAGATCAACTAGCTTTTAATTTGCTTATAATCATTAAATGCAATCTACTTTGACTTGAAATTATTAAATATAGTTTATACTCACCCACATAGAGTGGATCCTCTTTGAGCTTCACATAAACTTTTCATTAATTATCACTAATTCTTATCACATCATTGCCCGTTGTCTTATATATAAGGTAAAAAAAAAAGTTTAAGTATGTAGATTCTAAACCCATTATTCTTTAAGCTTCTTCCATACTCTTTATAGTTTACCTTCCTCCCACCAAAAACTATAGGAACATTCAACTAACTTCAACGTCAAAACGTGTTTTGAAGACAAATTTTGATGTGCCCTAATTGTGCCTTTCTTATTGCAGGTCTAGACCAGCCCAACTCACCTCCATCCAAAAATACTATCAATAAAGTTTAAATTCTAATTCCTATAATATTTTTATTTCTAAGTTATGGTTTCTTTTATATATAAAAAATTGTATTTGTCACTAATACTTAATAATTTACTTGAATGTTTCAAGAATGACTTATTCATCAAAAAATCTAAAGAATTCTATAAAGTAGAGGCGTTTGGTTTAGAAGAATTTGAGATTTTCTTCCAAAATCTTGTTTGTAGATACAGTAATCAAAAATCTCAGAATCAAAAACTTACATATCTTTTTGATTTTTTTAAAATTTTGAGAGAAAAATTAATTTTATCTTACTTTTGATCTGAATAAATTTTTTTTTTTTATCCTTTTAAAAATCAACGTATTATAAGAAACTTTATTTTTTTTACAAATGTTGTAATGAAAAAAAATAACACAAATATTATGTTTGCTAAAAACTTAACATAGTATTCAAGTAGTAATTTTTTTTTTTTACTACTTGAATATTGCGTTTGTATGCTTTAAAACGCAATACTTGTTATTATTTACTACATTTCTTTTAATAGAAACGTAGTATTTGATTTATATTTAATTTTTTAAATATTTTTTATTCAAATATTACATTTTTTGGGTTTGAAATGTAGTATTTATTATTAATTATTGTATTTTTTGAACAAAAACATAATATTTAACAACTTATAAATTTTTTGCGTTTTTCTCATTTGAATACTGCATTCAAAACTTTAAAACGCAATAATTATGATTATTTATTGCGTTTTTGTTTAAAGAAACGTAGTATTTGACCTGGTAGTCCTCCACTAATACAATACGAGAGTGGGAGAGTAGGTAACAAATTGGGTTGTGAAGCAAGATTAAAAAATTATTAGTGATGCCAATTGTTAAGTCTTCCTCCACCAATTTAACTAACGTGTCATTAAGTAATTTTATATTATTTATTTTTTATGATTTGAATTTGCTGCCAATGCTTATTCTATTTGATAATAATGCATATGGGTCTTTGATTTTTATCTCATTATTTCTTTATTTTTTCCATAATTATTTATGTTCGTTTATTTTCTATTTCACGTTTCTTTGTTCTTATATTCTTATTTATATTTTTTTGGATTTTAATTTTTTTCAATTTTAATTATGTTGAACAATTTTGCTATTAGTTCTATTATTTGAATGATAATTTTGTACAATAATTAAGATATTATATGTTTTCTTATAACTTAATTTACATGAAACAAATAATCAAATGCTGCGTTTATTTGAAATTAAACGTAATAATTATTCATTGTAATTTTTTTAAAACATGTAAAAAGCTCAATTAATATATTTTTTTAAAGAAACAAATAATTAATTATTGTAATTTGTTTAAAATAATCAAATATTGTGTTTTTTTAAAACTAAATACAATAAATGTTCATTATAATCTTTTGAGAATAATTTATTCTTGCGTTTCTTTGAAGTTAAATACAGTAATTATTCATTATAATTTTTTAAAAAACATGGGTATAATCAATTACTGCATGAAATTAATGTAAAAATCTGATGACTAATTTTTTTTAATAATTGGACTCTCAAATACTACATTTTTGTGATTTGAAACACATTATTCGTCTATTATTTTTATTAATAAATTATTATATTTGTTATGTAGTGAAAGATATTATAGTAAAAATACATGATTAAATAATTTGACTTTTTTTTCAATCAAATATAAGAATCTAACAATCTTATGTCATATAAAATTACCTATTGTCGAGAATTCATATTTTTTCGATGATCATATTTTTTTTTGGAATCTAAAATTATACGAACCAAATTTTCACTAAAAGGTTTTTCACTCAAGGTAAATTATCCACTTTATGTCAAAGCTTCCTCTAGTTCTTCCAAAATGCAAAGGCATGCATGTGTCTAAAATCAAGCAACACATAAGGACGGCATTGTTCAAAAAAGCTTCAAACCAATAACATTTTGTATAATAATAATAATAAAACATAATTTTATTTTGTGGAAAATTTTTCAAATTTTTCATTGAAAATTGGATTATATGAATAAGCTTAACATTGAAACATCACAAACATTTTAAAAGTCTGAGTTTCATCTTAGTGAAATTTTCTCGTTAAGTAAAAAAATTTCAGTGTAAACTTTTCTTGTTGAGCTCCATAATCAATAATAATTTGAATGAACAAGTTCGAGTCCAACGTGTCCATTTAAGAACTTCCATTTAACACAAAGTTTAAAGGCCCAATTTAATTGAAATTCATTGCCTACTTTTTGGCCCAATGGGACATGAGACCACTTTCTGAAAAGATTTCTTTACCTTGGATTTTGCTTTTGCTTTTTCCAAAAAGACATGGCCCCATGGTACCTTATTCTTTGAAGATGGGAAACTTGAGAGTTTCATGGTAGGTTCCATCATTGCTGCTTCTGCCATTAATTTCCATCAAGATGTGGAGATAACATGGGGCGGTCACCATTCTCAAATACTTGGTCGTCGAGCGGATCTTCTGACGCTTACTATGGACAAGACCGCCGGTGGGTCTGGCTTTAAGTCCAGTAGAGACTATCTCTTCGGAAGGCTCAACATTCAAATGAAGCTCATTGTTACAAATTTTGTGCATTAATAAGATGCAAGAGTCTTTATAATTTCATAAAAGTGTTACCAATTTGCTTTATTCTAAATCTTGCAGTTATATATCTTAAAGACCCATGTCACAACGAAATTGATCTTTAGTTATTGGGAGCAAAAGTGGCTTTCTTTATTAAAGGTAATAATGGTTTAAATCAAATTAAATTAATTAATTTTGAATGATATATAATATTATAAATTTTAAAATTTGTTTCGAATCTGAATTAATTTTTTTTAAATCAATTTGATCTAAATTGATTTGAATTAATTTGATTCAAATTAAACTTTATCTGTTCGATTTAATTGTGTTTATTGGTTTTTAAATTTAAAATTTTTTTATTTTTTATATATTATTTTAATAAAATTTTTAATATATTTAAATAAATTTATGTATAAAATAATTATTTTTAGTTTATATAAATTTAAAAAATATATATATTAATAAAAATATATAATTTAATTCAATTTTTTTAATTATTACATTCTAATTTAAAATTTAATTCAATTTAACATATATATTTAATATTTGAATTAATTTAAACCAAATAAAAAATAGATCGATTTAAATATTATGATTTTGAATTAATTTTTAATTTTTTTGATTTTTTTTACCTCTCGCTCCCTATACTCCTGGTACTAATGTTTTCAGCCATGGACAACGGGGCAAAGGAGAAATTCCGCCTCTGGTTCGACCCAACAAAACATTTTCACACATATTCCATTGATATGGAACCCCGAATCTCATGTAAGAATTAATTTACTCTTCTTAAACTCAATTTCACGCGTCAATCTCTTTTGCATTTTTGTTAACGCAAAAGAAAAAAAAACAGTATTAAACCTATAAAAAACCAACAACCGTACCTATTATAAAGAGGAATCTCTCCGCTAAGTATTAGCCATTTATTCTGCTTATCTCCGCAGTTCATCAAGTGTCCGTGTCATGTTAATGATAAGGATGTAAACAGTCGTAGATAATTATGAAGTGCAAAATTGACATCTCGACAACAAATAAATCCTAAAAGCCACGTGACCTCCCTCCTTTAAACCCAATCTTAATCAAACCCATGAGAATTCCCTAATCCCAAATTCCACGACGAATGACGCTTTGGCTTTTGCTACTAATTTTCTAAACGTACGGCCACTACATGTACTTTGGATTTCCCAGTGAGTGAGCACAGCCAAATAGGCATGAGTGCAAGACATGGGCGGGAAGAGAGAGAAGGCTAGAAAGGGGTATTAGGGGATACCCCACACGATCTAATCAGGGGGGAATAAGAAACATTTTGGTAGTACCCACAAGGTGAGAAGAGAATCAATCATGCCATCGGGTTCTAAGAAGAGAAAAGCTGCCAAGAAAAAGAAGGAACAAGCAGCCAACGACATCAATTCATCAACCAACAACAGCCCACATGGTACTTTCCTTTGCTTTTTCTTTAGATCTTTGTTTTGAATTTTGTCTTTTGGGTGGATTTGGGATGATGGGTACTTTTATTTATTCAGTTCTTTTGATTGAATCTGACTTGGTTATCCATCTTTCAGTGCCATCGAGTTCTTGAATTATTGTGTGGAAGATTTATAGTTAAAGAAATCAGCTTGCTATGAATGTTTAATAGCTAATATAGTTTTCTAGTTCATGCCACTGATTAATTGATTTGGTTGCTTTTCATTGGGATTGTCGTCCTTTAATCACTGACTGTTTAGTTTAAGTGTTTTTTCTTTTTTTTTTTTTTGTTGAGATTTTCTTGTTTAATGGTCTTTTGGCAATTTTGAGCTTGTTCGGGCCTTTACTTGATTTTGACCAGAATTCTTATCATTGAATGAACTTGTCTATCCAATTTCAAGTTATATTCCGGTTCCTCTTGATTTTAGTTGCTATATTTTCATTGAATTTGATTGAAAATAATTTTGATTTAATCAATTTAAAATTCCGTTGTTCCTCAGTTTTTTATAGTGTTTATTTTGGTCGTTTCTAGAGGGGATTGGTGAATTTGTTGTTTGCGTAGTGATTGGAACTATTGTGATTTTATCAAATGGTGGAACTATTGTGATTTTATCAAATGGTGGTAGGAAATGATCTGAAAAGCCAATATGAAAGGGACAGTGATGGTGGCGATGTTGGTTCCTCTGCATCTCAGGATGACCACAATCACCAGCATCCATTCAGTCAGGGGAGAGAAAATGCGACAAGAGCACCATCACCTTTTCAATCACATGGAACTGAGGAGCAGTCTGTGGAAGAAGCCACTAGATATGCAGAAAGTACTGAGAAATCGGGATTGGATGATGTTATTGCTCTTAAAATTGAAAAAGAGTTGGGACCTAAGGAGGATCTTGAGAGCACACATGTCCCTGTTCAGCATGTTGAACATGATAAGAGCTCTAGCAGTAGCAGTAGCAGTAGCAGTAGCAGGAGTAGTTCGGATGATGAATCTCAAGCCTTTGAGAAGAAGTCAAAGGAAGTGACCTCATATGGTAATGAGGATAAGTCCGCAATGGTTATGTCTGAAAAAGTTCTGAAGGTTGCTGAAAATGAAACACTTGGGGATGTTGATAGTAATTTTGCAGTGGAAACTGCCACCTTTGACAATTTGGTTAAAACTATAGCCGAGGAAGCGACTCATGCTATAGAAATTTCTGCAAACAAATCTGAATCCGATTTAGCTGAATCTGGGTTGAACGAAAGTGGAGAGAAATTATTGCCCTCATCAAATGGGATTTCTAGGGTTGAGTTGGAAGAAAATGAAGGAAAAGTTTTCCCATCCTCAGGCACTGCTATTGCTGAAAGTAGTAATGTTGCAGAAAAAACCCAAGATTCTGGGCCACATATTTATTCTGAAAAGCAGGTATATCTTTCCTCTATTCTTTTCTAAAGTTGGGGTTTGAATATTCCTTATTTAATTTGTATGAAAGTGATTTCTTGTTTATTTTGCTGAATTGGTTCACACTTCACAGCCTCTTGTTGCTTCAACTCCACCAGTGGTGCAAAGAACCTCATTGTTAAGTTGCTGTGGATTGTTTGATGTTTTTACTGGTTCTGAGAGATAATTGCAGGTTCGGATTATCCATCAAGTTAAAAAAAGTATATTATACTTCCTTTATAATTTGTCGGACTGCATTTGACATATGCTCAGTAGCTCGTATCCTGTGTGCTTGTGTGGGTACATATTGAGATTCACATATATCATGTCTGATATGTTGTATGGTTTCCTTTTAATGCTGAACCATCTGTTCATGGAGACTTGCTAAGCATGGCAGTTTGTCAAGTCACAACGGTTTTGGTTTCTAGATGTCTATTTCATTTCAAGGCTCAATGTTTTTCCTAAAGAATAATAGGCAACAGAGTGGTGGTGATAGTGCTGATGCTGATAGTAATTAGTCATTCCCAGCCTTTTTTTTTGTTCAAGAGAGGGCATAACCCTTACAAAAGGGAAAGAGATTTTGACTCGAAATTAAGATCTTTACATCCTCATAAAACCCCTTTAACCACTAAATCAAGTGTCGGACAATCGTTACCAGCTTTAAGTACATTCTTTTATTGGTTTGTGTTGGGTCAGTTGCTCTATTCATGGCTTATCCACCAATCCCCAAACCAATGACATGCTCTATATTCTCTCCTGACACTTCATACCCAAAATTTTTTAAATAATATTTTAATATATTTTTTAATAAAAAGTATACACCAATTAATAATTATTTAATCAAATGTTGAGATATTATTTTATGGATTTCATTAATTTTACATAGTTGATTTTGCTAAAGCACAAAAAGTTCATTTATTACCAAAGCCAAAAGTAAAAAATAAAACAAAATAAAAAAAATAACATGGATACGCCTATACGCTGCGTTTCGTTGACCATCAAGGCAACAACGAGTCCTCTTATATTCCTTTGGAAATTGCTTTGTTCTTCCTTTTACTGACCGTTACGAACAAAAGCAATGTCGACATCTGGGCGCATTTTTTCAAAAAACCAAACATTCAAGGGCCCATTTCACTATCTCAATCTCCCTTCCCTTATCTTCGACAAATGTTGAAAGATTCTCGCAATCTTTCGCTACAATTTCTAGTAAGCAAATTCACGTGGCCCCAATTTCTGGTAGCACAAAAATATCGGCTTGATGATGCAATTCAACTGCTCGAAAAAATGCCAGTGAGAGACACCGTTTCTTGGAATTCAATGATTGAATGGTGTTTATCGTGGGGATTTAGTTACGGCTAAGAAGCTATTCGATGAAATGCCGGGACGGAATGTTGTTTCTTGGACGACATTGGTAAATGGGTACTTGTAGTTTGGAAAATCAAGGTGTCTGAAAGGTTGTTTTTTGAGATGCCTATGAAGGATGTGTCGGCTTGGAATTCAATGAATTGTGGGTATTTGAAGTTTGTGAGAGTTGATGAGGTGGTGAGTCTGTTTCGAAAGATGCCATCTAGGAGTGTGATTTCATGGACTTCAATGATTGATGGCTGGATTATAATGGAAGGACTGATGAAGCTTTGATATTTTTTAAAATGATGAATTCAAACACGCTTTCTTGCGTGTTGACAGCTTGTGCCAATTTGATGGCTTTGCATTTGGGTGTTCAGACTAATGGTCAAATTGTTAAGTTGGGGTTCCGTTTTTATGAATTTATATGCTCTGCGCTTTTAATTATTTATGCAAACTGCAAGCAAATGGAAATTGCTTGCAAGGTTTTCAATGAGAAATTGCATGGCTATGTGGTAATATGGACAGCTCTTTTAACTGGGTATGGCCTCAATCATAGGCATGAATCTGCATTGATGGTTTTTGGAGACATGATACGAATGGCTGTCCTCGCAAATCAATCTTCTTTCACTGTTGCTTTGAATTCATGCAGTGGATTAGAGGCTCTAAAAAGGGGTAAAGAGATCCATGCTGTGGCAGTCAAGCAAGGTCTGGAATCTGACTTATTTGTTGGTAATTCTCTAATTGCTATGCATACTGTATGTGGGAACATTAGCTGCATTTAATAATGTTGGGGAAAAAATGTCGTCTCGTGGAACTCCATTATTGTTGGATCTGCACAGCATGGTCAAGGCATGTTGGCTCTGACACTCTTTAGCCAAATGATATGTGATGGAGTTGATCGGGATGAGATTACATTCACTGGGTTGCTCTTTGCTTGCAGCCATTCTGGAATGTTACAGAAAGGGAGATGCTTTTTTGAGTATAGTAGTCGATATAAATCCACTGCAATACAGCTTCAGCACTATGTATGATTTATGTCCTCCGTAGTCGTGGGAAATTGGAAAAAGCAGAGGAGCTAATTAAAAATATGCTGGTGAAAGCAAATTCTACAGTATTGCTCGCTTTGCTTAGTGCTTGTAGGATGCATTATAACTTAGGAGTAGCTGAAAGAGCTGCAAAATCCATTCTTGAACTAGAACCACATTGCAATGCTGCTTATGTCTTATCGTCTAATATATATGCTTCTGCTGGTAAATGGAGTGATGTCTCGAGAATGCGAGTACGGATGAAACAGAGAGGGAAGTGAAACAATCGGGTTGTAGTTGGGTTGCTTTAAGGGGTGTGCGACGTGTTTGTTTCTGCAGATAGGTCTCATCCTCTCAGAGAAAAATATATATAAAAAACTGGACCGGTTAGGAGGAAAGTTGGAGAAGTTTGGCTGTGTTCCAGATGAGAGGTTTGCCCTGCATGATGTGGAGGATGACCAGAATATCACAATGAGAGGCATGCCATTGCAGTTGGAATGGTGATTACCCCAGAGGGCAACACTATAACAGTGATGAAGAATCTTCACGGTGCCATTAAGCTCATAGCAAAGATAGTTGGGAGTGAGAACTGAGAACATTGTAAGAGATTCTACACGCTTTCATCACTTCCAAAATGGAATGTGCTCTTGTGAGGATCATTGGTAGCAAATTACAGAGATTTTCATATTAAAAAACATTTTGATCTTCCAAAACAATCTTTGGTTTTTGCTGGTACTTAATGATGCTCAAATGACTTAGTTGATCTTGTTATTGACAATTAAATTTGTTATTGACAAATCCGAAAAGGACAAATTCAGGTTCTTCTTGAGAAGTTTTGATGAATGGAAAACACCGCTAGTGCTATGGTTCGTGATGAAAGCAATACTAATTTGCGATTTAGTTTACCGATTACTAGGCACCAAAATTTCTGGCGTGATTCATGTTGGTTGTTCTTTAGTTTCATTGTCGGACTTATAATTTCAATACTTTCCTCTCCAATACAAAATTTGTAAGTGTGATGTCAATTCACTAAGACCAACAAAATTCTCAGTTGAGATTGTCGTTGCCATCTAAAGCAACAAAATTATCAATGTAAACAAAAAAAGGTCACTAGTAAACATAACCAATACAAGCTTATGCTCATTCATCCTCCTGGCTGCGCAGCCTGGCAAGATTGTTAATTACAACAACATCGAGCTGTTCTGCTCGTTCCACAATCTCTTCTCTTCTTCGTGGAAACATCATGGGCAATCTCAGCACAGGATGTCCTGAGAAGCAACAAAAACCGATTAAGAACACAAACATAAATGATATACATCGACAATGATTAGTCACTCATTTTTTGGGTTAACAGTACCTGTTATGCATCATCAACAGTTCAAGCTCTCCAACGTTGTGCACAACAAATTTCTTAAAGCCATTTGGAAGATAGTGACGAGTCTTCTTGTCTGAACCATAGCCAATGTTAGGCATCTAAGTGCATCCCTTGAACTTTCTTCTTCCACAAGAATCAATTCCCTTCGGTCTACACCAGTTTGTCTGTCATCAAGCAACACGATGAACATGAAAAGACAAGTTCCAAAATTTAAAATCAACACAAACAAGGACGAGCATGGAAAAGAAAACTAAAGGGGCTAAAAGAAGAAATAAAAGCAGATAAATGTTACTAGGGATTTAGTAACAGAAAGCTTGTGAGAGAAAAAAAAAAAAAGCTAACTGAGTCGCAGGACCTGTTCAAAAAATTGTATCTGCCCATAAAAACGAAATGCCCAGCTACAATACATAAAAACCGGACATCAGATACCATGGGCAGGGACCTTTCCAAGAAATTTCTCCAAAGAGCCAATAACAAATTTAAATTAACCAAGTTCAGTATAATCAATCTATTTAACAAGTGTCTACCACATTTAAATAAAGATCTGCAATCTCAGCCGAAAGATGGTGATTATTTATATAATCATCATAGATAGATCAGGTCTGATGATTCATTTCCATCATAGATTGCAGAAAATGACAGAAAAACAACACCAAAAACATGTTAAATCAATCAAAAGTTGACCCCAATTTTAAAAAATATATGCAAAAGAGATCAGATGGTAGTGCATGTTGGTATTCATCATTCAAATGCAGAAATGATGGATTAGTATCATCACACCTCCTTGCATATTTTAAAGAATCAAACCTTAAATGGAAATATATATATATATATGATAAAAAAGATTGATAATGTGGTAAAACTGGATCAGATAATAAGTCGATTTATATCACCATCTTCCATCAAGAGATGAAAGTAAGGCTGGGTGTCAAACAACAATCATCATATCCTTTCAGTTTTCTTTTTTGCAAAATAATCAGAATAATCAAATAAAGAAAAAATAATACTTTACAAGACCCCTAGAGACAAATGGATCAATAGTCGATCGCTAAAGACTCAGTATATTGCAACTCAGACTGGGTGTCAAGAACTATCTTCATATACTCATTCACTCAAATTCAGTTCGACCCAAAGAAAAAAAAAAATCAGATTTTTAAACAAAATTTTGTAAAAAATAAGGCTGAAAATAATAAAAAAGAAATGAAATGGAATCAGATAAAAATGTCAGTCACCAACTTTGCACATGAAGACATTAAATTTATGCATAGTAAGACTGGGGCGACAATAACTATCATCATTTTCCATTTTTCCAAAAACTAAAGCTCAAAATTTGAAGGCTGAAAAAGAAAAAATAATAAAAAAATTGAATGAAAATAGAAAATTTTGAACATACCTTGACGGAGATTTTGCGGTCGCTCTGGGGTCTCTTGAGCTTCTTGACCCTCTTCTTCACGATCGTCTTGCTTAGAAGCGGCACCGCCATTCTTCTTTCCTTCTTCCTCTTACCTCCTTCACCATTAACAAAGACAAACAGAACATGTTATTTAAGTTGCTGAAATACTAATGATAAAAGAAATTTGAAGAACCAAAAAGAAAGAGGGAAAGAGATGTTTACTCGGAAATTAGGGTTTTGGGTTGGCCGCCACGGATTCGCTTCTGAGGATTTGCGGCATATTATATAGAGGAGTTAATGGTGAAGCCCTTTTAGGGTTTTATTCAAAATTAGGGTTTGTTCGACAGATTATAATAAATCAACAGTGCTGGATTTTAATGGCCCAAAGAATCTGGATTTGGTTGTGGGCCATGTTTAATTCTTCAATTGGGTCTTCGGCTTACCTTTTCCCACGTTGACCCATGTTACCTTTATCCAATGAACAGTCATTTGATCGACTGAAAATGGTAGAATAAAACTCGTATGAAGATGAGGCCTATCTTTTTCCTTGACAACAAAGTTGAACCTGCAAGTGTTTAAAGTTAGGGTCGCAACCCAATCAGCTCCCGACGGTTTCGACCCGTCTCAATCCTATAGTATTAATTTTTTTTTTAAACAAGATTTCGAATTGGATAAGGTATAATTAAAAAATAATTAAGGTTGAGTTTAAATTTTAAGTAAACTCGATTCGATCCAATTGATATTATATAAAAATTATTTTTTTTAATTATTTGTACAATTATATATTTAAATATTTATATTTTTAAAAAATAATATTTTATTAATTTCAGATCAGATCGAATTTGGTATGATTTATATAATATCGGGTTGGGATCGTGGTGGTTGGGAATAAAAAAAATTTTATAAAAATTTTGAATCAGATCAAATTTGAATTTGATGAATATAAAATCGAATCAAGTTTGAGACGAGAAAAATTCATCCAAATCTGACCTATTATCATCCCTATTTAAAATAAGATAAACACTAATTTACTAGTTATTATTTATTTTAATTTTATTAAATTTTATAATTTTATTTCGTACAAAAAATTTCACAAAGTAAAATAGTATCAACACTTAATATAGCAAAATTAACTCTAAAACACAGTTAATATCAAATTTATGACTTTTCCCATTATAGTCCGTAATCTTTGATGGATATCACTAATACTCATAGCTCGTTTGAGATCAAATATTACGATTCATATTTTGTAAAATATTTTTTATAAAATAAAATCGTGAAATCTAACAAAATTAAAACGGATAATGACTCACGTTGGTGTATAGCTTGACATTGGAAGGAACAAGAACTAATGTTTAATCAGGAGAAAGTACAACCAAGAATAAACAGATGAAATGGGATATCTAAAGAAAAAGAAGCAAAGCATTATTACGACGAAAACAAATTTAAAGAACAAACTTCTCTGACTATCTCACCTGGATCCACGGTTTCAATCCCACTGAAGCTAAGTATCCAACTCTTCTGTCCAGGATGTTTCCCTTCAACAAGCTCTACTTATTTAATTATTTCTTTAGCTAAAACTTGTTGCCTTAACCATCTTCTTCCAGCCTGAAAAAGCATCAATTTTGACAATGGAAAAAAAAAAGAAGAAGAGTTTTTAAAGACATTAATCTAGTGCAAAGGCCAAGAATATCTTTTAGAACGTGACCTACGTTGCATAATCGCAAGAAATCAGTGTTGGGTTTTATGCAAACCTCTCCATGTAGCCCATGAACACTGGATATTAGCCCAATTTCAAAAAACCGGACACATTCTTGCTGTCTTCAATCATCTTTTTAGTGGCTGAAGCAGCCAAGTTTATGTCAATGTTTATAATAATTCACCAAAGAAAAGAAAAAGGCATGATTGACCCATTGAAATCATCTGCCAGCAAATGGATCACACGTGGGTGATTCTTCGGGTAGCCCTAAACAGAAAGATACTGGTGAGGAGCCAGATACTTTTTAACAGCTTAGTGGCAGAAGATTGTCCTCATACCAAGTTCTTGGGGGCAGTGAGTGCTAACTTTTGCGTACATACTCAACTGTACATAGGAAGAGGAGGTAAACCAGCTATAACATTATGCAGATTTTGTCTAGTCTTGGACTCTTAGTTGTAGACTATTTGAACATTGAAGCTGTAGGACCGTTGTAGTTTGTCAACAGATCACTGTCTTCTGTCTCTTTGAGAGGATATCAGGTTCTGCCTGATTATTCTGACTTTTCCTCTCTATTTTGCATTCTTTTAGGTGTTTATGTGATCCGGAATTGAATCATTGAATTTCATATGCAAATATAATGTATATATCTCTAAACGGATTTATGTGTTGTGAGGGTTGAGATTTTGAGGATTAGGGGTAACATTGGTGTCATTTACAGAAAATTGTATAGTGCAAAATACAGACTTTGTTTTTGGTTGTCTTTGAAATGGATGTAATTGACAAATATTAGACAAATTTTACATTGCAATCGATAATACTCAATTTTCTTGGGGTTTCTTACATTTCAACACATGCTTCTCTGCTAGCAAACCTCAACAACTTGTCTTCACTTCGCTTTATACTAGAAAAAGGATAGGCATATTCTCACACCAGAATTGATAGACAAAACGAAAATGGAGCCCTCATAAAAGTTGCTGCTTACCTTACTTGCTAGAGGCTTTGGTTGCATGATACGTTGAGACGAATTAGAGCAAAGGTTCCTTGAAAAAAATAATGTCATTCTAGTTGTGATGCCTTTTGTCTTGCTTTCCTTGTTCTAATTTCAAGATCAATGAGGAAGAAACATTTGTTATGTTCCCCGACATAGTGAACACGACCATTCATCTTATTTAGAAGCTTCTGCGACAGGTTTAGCTCTAGGCCTTCCTGTGTCGGGTTTCCACCCTCAAACATGTCTTGGATAAGAGTAGTAGGAAGGCCTTTACTGGGGTGAGTCATCCTACAAGCTAAGGACAAAAAAACCGCTGGTTTATCATGAACCGTCTTACCATTCCACATGATAAAATTCATATAAAAGGGAAAGGAAGAATAACACCATTTCATATGCCACTGAGCTGAGTTCATCCACACCCTGCATCATAGTGTCATTCTACTGGGCATAAACTAACACCTTGGAGCTACTGTTCTCCATGTCTTGAAATGAATCTCTCATTATAAGTTGTAAAGAGTGAATCTGCTACTCTTCACCACTTCAAGAAAAGCATTAAATGATGACCTTAGAGGCATTCTTCCACCATAGTCCTTGTCCTCTGGGTGATGCTTGGCTCCTCCCCATTTCACTTCCTTTGCAGTGTGAGACCTGAACTCGAACAAGAAATCCTTTTAAATGATTCTGGTAGTAGCCATGCCACAAACTGCATCACCCAGTAAAGCATCACCAGGATAGCCAGCATAGGCCAAACTATCAGTACTCAATATTCCTGTAGAATCCCCATGAGTGCTGAGCAGCCACTCAGCTATTTCTTTTACCTGTGATTCAGTTGGAGTCATACCCAGCAACCAACATTTTCCACTCTAGTACAGTGCAGCCCCATCACACTTTCCAAAGTCCATCATATTAGGGGATTGTGTCACAATACCAAATGGGGCATCACGGAGCAGCATATCACAGAGAAAGGTTTGAGTCCTTAGAATCTTCTTCTCTGTTAGTTGTGATGCTAATTGAAGCTCCATGTATAGCTGCAGTCCAAATGATTGCATAAGGAATTCACAGGCATGACGAAGGGGGAAAGGCACATCGCGTGGAGAAGTGTGATGACAGGCAACCAGCCCCCAGAGCTTTGATGAATCATTGCCAGTAATAAGGACTGCCATCACTAATGAGGCAATGGTGCCCATGTTTGCCACATACTGTGTGTGGCATCCATAGGGCGACCTTAATGTCGAATTTACCAAGCATAGAGGCTGCTCCAGCTCATCGCTTTGGATGACTTTAGTTGGATTCGCATGGCAGTCGCAGATCATCCTTACCCGATTCTGCTTGAACAAGAAACGGACAGCTTGAGGCATATCTGTTGCAGGATAATGCAAACCTAAGTACGGCTCTAAATCAGACCTCCTGATTTCTGACACAAGACCACGGTATCATCATGGAACTTGCACACCATAACCCTCTTATAACCAGTAAGCTTCTGAATATCCTCCACAACTGTATCACAAAATACACCAATATCACCACCAGGGAGAGACTGCAGCCTAGCAATTGCCCTCACAGAGTTTCTGTGAGTGCACAGCACCAGCAAGGGACAATGCAGGATCGCCCAACCGTGCAGTCTCCAAATCAATCACAATCCCCACATCAATCCTATGGAATATAGCATAAAATTGCTTTTTCAGTGCTCCTGGAATAAACCCAAATTGGATTTAACAATGAAATCTCCCTAGAAGCTGCAGCTTTTGCCAAGGAAGCACCTGATGCAGGCGTAAAAAGACTTCTTGTATCAATTCCAATCAACCCTTCAACCTTTTAGACTCATCCTTAATTCCCAAACGCAAACCCGACAACTCAAAGCAATTCTCACCATAACTACCGATCCGAAAGGTGGGTTCTTCAATAGCAATCATACAACCAAAAGGGTTGAATAAGACCACCTATTCGGATTCTTGACAGATAAGCAGTTATTTTTTCTTCAGGTAGACGTTGTGGGGCGTAAATAACTGATCTTGAATAGTTAAAGCACTTATCAGACACACCTGACTCCTCAAACTCGGCCATAAGCCTAGCATCTGCATTGTACTGAGCAATGGCTTTGCCCTTATTCATGAGTTTCATGTTACTTGCAGCTGATGATGAAAAACTAGTATTGGGTTGTTGTTGTTGGGGCTGTTTTGCTCTTTCTGCTCTCCCAAGTTCCATTTCTTAGAGGGTGGTCTTTTTGCTGATGGGATTTTCTTCTCTAAAATTCATTTGGGTCTTGTAAGAAGAGTAGTATAAGTAGAAGCATAGTTGTAATGGAAGCAGTAGCTGGTACTTTCAACTCCTTTTTGTTTGATGAGTCATTGATTCTCTCCTCGCAATAAGCTTCCACATGTCTTTTTCACCCTTTTACGGCTCCTTTTATCTCACCCCTTAAACATAGCTTAGTTGTTAGTGCTTGTTTCCATTTCCATAATCAAGATTTCTTCTTGATTAAAACCTGCCTTAACACAATTTTGCTACTACTAATTATGTAATTAGACCAACATTACTATACCAGCACACTATCACTCTCGTGTCAACTTTTGTCAAATAAGACCCTCCCTTTTCTCATTGTTCTTGTTTTGAAACAATGATCTTTTTCAACTTCGCTCATTTCAAAGGTTAAAAATGAGTTATACCAGTAAAAACCTATTCTTAAACCACATCAAGCCAAGAAAATCAATCACATTTGGTTTGGAGCCATGAATCCAGAGTTTGAGATACTGTCAAAACTAAGAATAGGAATGAGGGGACATGACGTTGTGCTCCCCACAGGCCTCAAAAAATGGATATAAATAGAAATTTGTAAGCACTGCTTGTCGACTCTGTGAAAAGCATAAGATATCAAATAAACATGTTTTGACAATTAAATATGAAAAGATAGGATAAGACACAAGTGGTTTGGTCCATTCTCTTGGACCTTGTGTTTGTTAAATATAAGCCATGAATTTTTGTTTGCTCAATTGCCAACGCAGCCCCTTTTCTTCAGTAGCTTTGTTTTTTTAATGTAATTGGACAGTCTATGTAATCTGAAATTTCATGTGTGAATAATGGATTCCAATGAATGTGGAAATGAAATTCTCAATTATTGTGGATAAAACCACTAGCATTATCGTAATCACATTGCATGTTGCTTAATTAGTGATTTTGACATGTAGCTATTACATTAAAACTTGTGTTTAAGTTCATACAAAGTTTGAGGAATCATCAATAGTTCAACACTGACCAGTGACAACGTTAACGTCTCCAAGGTCAATGCTTTTATACTCTAAAGTTTCTAATTATAGCAAGTCAATTCAACAAACTTTGCCTCTCCCAATCAAAGCCATTTTTCATTTTTTTTTTCAAAATTAAAGAGATCAAAATCATTTTTCTAAGTTTGGTATTTTTATTTTTATTCATTTTTATTTTTTCCTTTTTACTTTTTACAAAAAAAATTTATCAAATGAAACCACTCTCTTCACATTTTTAATATGTACCGTATATATTTAATGATGAATATTGGAAGCTGATAATCAAAATATATGGATAGGTAGAAATGAATTTTTGGCTATATCTTTGTTTTTATTTAAAAATATATTTACTTAAAAGAAAAACAAGTAATAACAGCAGCAGAAATGCCGTGGAGAGCACGGGTTAACCCGCAACTAGGAAAAACATCAAACTCCATTCCCTCCGCAATTTCGTCCCAATAGTTTCCTCTCTTTCTACGAAATTGCAAGTGTCAACGCGTCAGACTGAGCTGGTCCACTCCTACGTGGCAAATTCCACAGGTCCAAACTCCTCTTAAAGATTTGATCACAGCCGTCCGAATCATCCAATAGAAGCCGACATTTGCCCCTTCAAGTTCAACCTTTGTCTTGACCGTTTGTGGAAGTTAAAGAGTGAGAAACAAAAACATTAGTCTTCCTTTAGCACAAGAGAGAGAAAGAAAGAAAAGAAAGTCTTCATATTTTTTGGCTTCTAAACAGCCACAGGTACTTCTATTTTCATGCTCTAGAATTTTCACTTTTTCTAGCTTTATTCTTTCTCGGTAAAGTTTCTTTTAGCTGATTTTGTTGTTTTCTTGTACTGTTTCTTTGATCTTTAGTTCTGGGTTTTTGTGGGTTTTTAATTCATGATTGTTTAAATGATAGTTAGAACTGTGTAACTGTCAGTTGAGCCCTTTTTTTTTTTTGTTATTGGTTATATGCAAAAAAGGGTTATGGTTTTTTGGGTTTTTCTTTGCGTTCTTTGGTGTTTTTCTGTGTAATTAAGGTATGTTGATGAGATATTATTGTGTTTTATGGGGTTAAAAGACTTGGGTTGACTTTAATTTTGGTGGTTTTACTTGAAGAATTTGTTTTTCTTTGATATGGGTTCTTATTTCCTTGTCTCTTCATGAAAAGTTTTTGTACCTTTCTCTTTCTCTCCTAAAAATTTTCTTTCTATGAATAATTGTCTTTCAAGGCAGACTACGGTAGACCCCTATATTTATCTAACAGAAATCAAGATCTAGGTTTCAGATTTGTGGTATTTAGTGATATTCTGAATTGATTATCTTAGCATTCTTTAGTAATTTTATAAAAAGGGTCATATACTTTTGACTTTTAATTCTCATTTTTTTTTTCTTTGGTTTTGCTTTTGCTATACTTGTCTAACTGCTCACAACTTATGTTGCTTGAAAATTCTTTCTTTTATATGTCAGTATCTTTGTACTGTTAGTTCTCTATGCCAATCTGTTAGAATATCTTTGCTTCTTAACTTGGCTATTCATGTGACACAGCTTCTGCTGCTGATTTGATTGTTTAGAGGGGTTTTTTCCCCACTGATGTTCCAGAATTGAGATTGTGGTATGTATAACAGTTTCAGATCAAATGCCATCTCTAAGAATGAAGACCAATTCAAGCACGGGTTCGTTAAGAGAAAAAAATGGTCTCCACGTGTGTCAGAAGTCTAGTATGATTTGCAAAAGACCGTGCCGCCATGTCAGGGTTTCTCAGCAAGGAGATGAATCCAGTAAATGTATTCAAAATTCTTATGATGGTAAGCAACTACATTGAACAAGGCTGGTATTTGTCTAATGTTAATTGTTACAATTGCAAATGCTTGTTCGAGTGTCCTTTTATCAAGATTTCAACATTCTTGTTTTGTTTGCTTATATCTTGAGTCTTGACATTGTGTGTTCTCTGTAAATTGAGTGAATTAAAATTAGCAATTTCAAGACATTGCTTTTGCCAACTAAAGTGTGGACAAGACTCTTGACACTACCGGGCCTGGTCTGTGATTTGTTTTACATGAGAAAAGATGCTTTACTTGCATTTTTTTTTTTTTACTTAAATACTACTTATTTTATTGAGTATAACTGTAGTTCTAAAAATTGCAATGCTGAAGTTAGAATCATGGGGCTCTTATCACATTTTAGAATGTTAAAAAAATGCAGTTGTTTGAAATGATACCATGATCATTAAATTATTGCAGACTGTAGCAGGGCAAACAAATGAACAAGCACATATATCAACCATTTGAACCATTTGGAGAAGAAAATATTAATTTATTGGCTAAATTAGTAGCTGATAATGGGAAATTAGGATCTCATTTCTTGTATGTATTACATTGCATGCATTCCCTGCCCTTAAACCCATTGGTCCAGCCTCTATGTTGTGCTTTCAAGCATAAAAATGTATTGGTTATTCACTCATTCATTTATTTACTTGTCTGCATGTATGATAGGCTTTCTGTTTGTAGGGCTTTTAACTGGTTCTTTTCTTAAAAATGTTAAAAAAAAGAAGATTAATTACATTGATATTTGTAGCCTTTTACATGTTCTTACTGCCTGTTCTTGGTAGATTCATCAAATGTAGAAGTGGCCTCACAAGTTTTTGAAACTTATGAAGCCAGTGCTCAGCAACCAATTTTGGAGGAAGACGATTCTCAGCTTCAGAAAGAGCTTCCAGTTTTTGTTAATTCTGCAACTGTGGGGAGAATGGTAAATTTTTGTTATTTTTTAGGACCTTATGTTTTAGTTGCAAATTGTGTTTTTACTCTGCTTTTTGAAGATATCAGGTAGTCAACTCGCCCCTAATTTAGTTTGCATTTGCTAATAAATGATGGTTTATTAATTTGCAGGAATCTTCCCACACCTGTGCGTCAAACTTAGAGACAATATTCTCTCCTTTTTTGGAGCCAATTCAAATCCACAGTGAACAAAATATTGACAATGATGCAGGTGATTCTTTGTTTCAGCTAGTTAAATGCTATATGTTGTATGAATTTGTTTTCTCTTCCCCATTTGTGGCTTAGAGAATGACAGTTTTTTTAGCATTTCTTTGAAATACCTGCCTAAACATAATGATTAACTTATAAGTAATCTCTTGGCAATTTGCATGATCCATATAGAGACCATTTTACTTATAAAAACTTAAGAATAAGATATGGCTATCAGGGCAATAGCCTGTTACATAAAAACAAAGAACTTAATAGTAGAAAGATTCTTATTGATCTTGTTGCATGTTTTTGGGGCAATCTGTAATTCTATGAACTTTTGGCATTTGATATTTCATGCTACCATGAAGAATTATGATAATATGGAATTTCAGTCTCTGATGGCATTGCTTCAGAAAAGCAAGGCCTTTAAGGACTGAGTGGCTTATTTATCATAAACTTTAAATGATAAAAAATTCTGTGATTTTTAAATTACATTCTGTAAGGAAAAAGAAAAAAAGAAAATTCTTTGAATAAAGTATGAACCTATAATCTTTCCTCCCCTAGGCAGGCGCCTTGATGTTTAGGTTATGTTTACATATTATAATTGTGTATTTTTACCTGTATCCAATGCTAATCTTTCACTAGTTGGATGAAGAACTTTTGTGCAATTGAAATATTGGAGAGGTTGTTACTTTTTTGTGTAATGAAAGTTGCAAGGTTCTGTTAAGATAGTTTGTTGATACAGTTATCTCTTTTTTAATTGTGGTAGGGAGTAATGATGGCCCTGAAGTGCCAGCATTAGGGGCTGATGACAGTGATGATAACAAAAGCTCATTTGGTAGTCAAACTTGTAATTTATCTGATTTCTTTATATCTGACATGATAATTGCAAGCATACCCTTCGGTGGAAATGCTGTTGATGATAATATCTTCGAGGCCAATTCCTTTCCTGATTTCAAGTGTTCTGAGTCAAGTATGTTGTTTGATGCGGCTGAGCAATACATGATATTACCTTTCCTTGAGGACACTGTCAAAGCCAATGATATAAATGATGTTAATTTGCATGAGGAAGCCATGATGGTTCAAGACAATACTGGTTTATGTCTAGCAATTGATCAGATGAGATCCTGCATACAGGAAACTGATGTTAACTCTGACTTTGATCCGCAATCGTTTATTAAAAATTTACCAGAACTATCTGATGTTGTATCAAGCTTTCGGCCTGTTATGGTTCCAAAGGAGGCTTGGAGAAGGCAGGCCATAACACTTGTGCTTGATTTAGATGGTAAGACTTACATGTTTTGTATGTTCTTCTGTTGTATGTTTTTTTATGTCTTTGGAATTCATCCATCATTGATTCACCAGTACTGCGCCTGAATATTTCTTCAATTGACTAACTAATTCTAGTGATCTTTTAAATGGAGTGTGGAACAGACCGTTTAGATTCTCACGTAAAGCCATTAGGCCTATAACCTGGATTTTAGTCTAACTTGAACTGATTATAAAAGAACTGGTGGAACCTTTTGGGAAATTATTGTCTCAATTCCTATAAACTGTGTAGGGTAAAACACTGTTCTCTTGCAAACGTTGTCTATGTCATAATCACCACAAATGCTGTATTTCTTCTGTTTGTGAGGTTAATGTTGAAGTTTTGCATGAAAATTTTTAAATGCTTTCAGGGGTTTAAGAAGTTATAGAATGCGAAACTGTTAAAATTGTTGGATGGCTTTTATTATCTTACATATGCGAACCATTTGGGATGGCTTTTGAAATTTGTGACCTTGAAACTGATTTCTGTTTTATAATTTGTGCAGGATTATTTGAGCTTTGCTTCTTTTTGTTATATTTCACTTGTTGTTTTCAAAAAATTTAACAATAGTATTACTGTAAATGTTTGATCACCATTGCTTTGATACATGCAGAAACTCTTGTCCATTCTACACTAGAATACTGTGATGATGCTGACTTCACCTTTACAGTCTTTTTCAACATGAAAGAACACAACGTGTATGTAAAGCAGAGGCCTCACCTCCAGAAATTTTTGAAGAAAGTTGCAGAGATGTTTGAAGTTGTCATCTTTACTGCAAGCCAAAGCATTTATGCAGAACAACTACTGGACATATTGGATCCAGATAGAAAGTTCATATCTCGGCGGTTTTATTGTGAATCATGCATTTTTTCAGATGGAAGTTACACTAAAGATTTGACGGTTTTAGGGGTTGATCTAGCTAGAGTTGCTATAATTGATAATTCTCCTCAGGTATTTTACCTGCCCACTTCTCTAAAAAGTTTACCCTTCCTTTTCTGAAAACATATATTGCTTTTAGCTTAATTTGCTTGTGATATTTAATTGTTTTATCTACCAAATTTAATGTCCCCTTTGAATGAGGCAAACATTATGTGGATGTGAACTGGTGATTTAGTGACTGCATCTCTTTGTCATTAAGTTTTAATTTTAATGTATTTCTTCTTGCAGTTAGAAATGATGCATAAAGTTCATTTGAGAATCATTTTCACTAAAGACAATTACAACCAGATTATCCAATTGACCTATTTTAACTGTAAATGGTCGTTGTGAGGACTCGCTGTGCCTTGCTACTTAATATCACCTAGAAAAGGACATAGTTTATTTCTCTAGTGGTAGGATCAAAATGCATTGTCTACTATCAACTTAAATGCTACGATGGTGAAATATCTAGAAGCAAAAAAGAAAATGGAAAAGAATGTGTCATTGCCCCATGCTTATACTTCTGATTGCTTTGTCTTTGCTGATTTCAGGTTTTCAGGTTGCAAGAGAATAATGGTATCCCTATTAAGAGTTGGTTTGCTGATACATCTGATTGTGCACTAATTTCATTACTTCCCTTCTTACAGACTCTGGTTGATACTGATGATGTCCGTCCTATCATTGCCAAGAAATTTGGTAACAAGGAATAAGAGCACCGTGTTTTTTTCTGACTGGTTTTCAATATAGTTCCTCATCCTTCTATTTGCTTTTATGTGAAATTTGGCCTCTACCTAAAACCTCAATTCTCTTTTCTCTTCAAAATTAACCACAAAATATGCTATCATTTGTCTTCTTGTCATGTCAGCTTTTTGTTGCTTGTTTCTTCTCCTCTTAGTTAACAACCCATGTGGAGTGCTCTATCTATTTTTTTTTATCACAGATATAGAATATGTCCCTTTATTTTATTGTACAGTTGAAGTTCCAATCATATAAGGCATTGTGTATGAATTACTTGTGAAATATAGTTTTCCAGATTCCTGTTTGCTTCTTTTTCTGCTGTTTAGCTGATTATCTCGTTATATTATTTGCTCTTTTCTGCCTTTTCTTATGAAAATTATGGAGACTCCATCTATGCTTGTATTAAGAAATTAAAATTCTTAAATGGAAGCTTCTAGGAACTTTTATCCTTCTTAATAGCCCGTATTTGTTTTTCCAATATTAGTTGATTCTGCCGTCGCTACATTATTTTTGTTCAAAAATATAGTATTTTTCAAATCCTGTAAGATAAAAGCTTGAACTTTGGATAATTATTTAGCTTGAACTTTTGATAATTATTTCTGGAGGTTCCATATCATATTGTGGAAGAATGGTTATGTTGACTGAAAAAATCTAAATATGTCAAGAAACCTTGTGAGCCTATAGGCATTTGAGGCAATCATAATAGAATTTATTTGAAATGAAAGGTACTACCAACAAAGATAAGCTCTCACTATTATAACCACTTATATGAAGCCTGAGGCATAGATGCTTTGTAGTAAGGAAACTCTATAGAATGGTATGTAGCTGAAATTAGTTGTTCTTTTAGTTGGAACTAATATAGGGATGAAAGAATAAAGAAATAAATGCTATGCAAACAGAATATCAAACAATTGGGGTGAAGTTGGGTGTAAAAGGGTTACTGTGATTTAACAGTTCTTGATTGTGGCTCTGGTTTTGCTAAATAAAAGTTTAAGCGCCCGATACAGTTAAAGCCTGCAGCTCTAGCAGTTGTTAACACAAGACCTGAGAAAATCAAGTATGATTTGAAGCTGACATCTTGAACATTGAACAAAAAGTTAAAATCACTTGCTTTTATTAGTCATTCTGTGTACATTAGTGCATGTCAGAAGTATTTACTGTTCCATTTAGCGGACACAAGGTATTCTTAGTGTTGTCTTTTCGGATGGGTTAATGAGGATAGTATGTCACCTTTCATCAAGTTCTATTGATCAAACTTGTCAGCTGCTTGGCTGCATTTATATGCCTTCAGGATCAGAAGATGATGTTAGGAACTCAAACTGCTAGACTGCTATGCTTCAAATAAAGTAATGGAAAGACGATTGTAGTAGTGACTCCTTGCCGTTGGAAAGGAGAAATCAGTGATAAAGCATCTTCTTTGCTGGTAATAATGTTTCCTTACTCCGAGGAAGATGGTGAATTCCAAGTTTAACTTTTTCTTCTATAAGATTTTCTCCTCTAACTCATAGATAGGCTTAGGTGTAGATCAAGTATCCCAAGCCTCCCCTATCGCTAAGTCACTGTTGTCAAGGTGTGCGCTTAGGTGCCCCTAGGCACTGCACCTTAGTGCCACACAAGAAAAGCTCCTCAAACTAGGGTGCAAATGAAAAATCAATGCTCGTAAGTTATTCGAGCTCAAATTAGATAAAACTCAAATTCAACTTGGTCACTGTCAAGTTGAGCTCTAGCTCGAGTAGCTCAACTTAGTAAGTGAGCCGAGTTCGAGCTTCCTAATGCTCGGCTTAAGTAGCTCATAAGCCTAATCGAGCTTTTAAATTTTAATATATTTTAGTATTTTAATTTAAAAATTATTATTTTATCCTTGAAATCGAGTATGAGAAGTGAGTTCATTTTTTATTAAACAAGCTTAATTAAGTAAGCTCAAGTAGCTTAATTTTTATTTCAAGTTGAGCTGGAGCTTGAAAATTAAAATTCGATTGAGCTCGAACCGAGTTTTGAGCAGTGAGTTTTAAGTCAAGCTCGAGTTTCTCACTGTATCAATTCGACATAGCTCGATTACACCCCTCCCTCGAACCCTTTCAAGTGAGGAGCATTTGATCAGGCACATTCCTGGTGCATCTAGGTGCACATTTCTGTAAGGCGATAGGCACAAAAAGGCTGGCCTGATTGAAGTTCTCTTGCATTTCTTTTTTTTTTTTTTTTCATGAACTTTACCTTTAATAGTAAAAAAGGACAATATCAAACTCTCTACTTAGAGAAACGTTACCTGAGCTTTAGATCACTGAATTTTATGGTAGAAGAGTGGGTCATTATTGCAAAGATAGAAGTCTTTTCTGATTAGGCAGGTGATTCATAACTGATTCATACATATACGTTGCTGATACTTATGTTGTTTAATACATGATCCTAATGCATTGATTTCATGCTTGTGCATGTGATAATATATGTAAAACATCTAGACTGCCAAAGTATCTCCATGTATTATCACTGTAAAGTGCATCGTATTGGAATTAGTGACATCTTTAAGAAGTGATTGAGAGATTTGAGGTAAGATGGAAATATAGCCTTAGAGCCTTCGAGTAAACTATGTTGTTTCTGAGAAGATTTAGGTTTTGTGATACTTGAGATACGAGAGGATTAGTGATATATGGTATCCAATTAGGTTATTTACTCAACCTGCTTATGCAACACTTAGACCTGTGCCATAAATGACAGGTTGCACCAGGTTGTGTGCAAGAATCTAGATAGAAAAACTTAAGATAGGAATGGACCCGAAGCCAGAAACAATGAGATAATCTGGGGTTCGACGGCGCAAGATTTTTCTCAATGGGAGCTACCTCCTGGTTAGGTGGCTCCTTCAGCTTGGGTTAGTGGTTATAAGCAGATTATGGGGTGAAGATCATATTGCCTCCTGCAAAGTTGGAGAATTCAGGAGAAAAAGTTAGCTACACTACTTGTCATAACATCTGTTGAATCCTTCGATAATCTTTACAGTTTTACAATTTTGAATGCCTTACCTGCAGGTCTTATGATGAACAATACTAGATTATCTGCTAATGGCAAAATAATAGGTATGCAGAATTCATTACTACTAAACTCTTCTGAACTTTCTTAACATAGCGACTGACCACGTATGATCCTGACATTTGTTTTTTTTTTTTCCTTTGAATTTCTGAAGTGACAATAACAACAAATTGAGTGATGGATGTAATTTTGAGATGATAAAGATAATTGTAATTTATATTTTCATGTTATTTTGTCTCCAAAATCCCTGTCTATGTATAGGGTAGGAGGTGACTTAGTTCTGCTTTTAGAGGTTAGCACAGTTATTTGGTATGCTTTGAACTGTGGAAACGTTTCACTCAACTGCTAATTTTTTTATGAAAATGTATATTTTAAGTTATTTTGTACCAAATTACATTTGGTATTTGAATTCTTGTAATTTCTTCACTACCACTTCATATTTATTAATGCTCTGATCGAGTTTGTCTTTGTATGTTTAATTTTAGTTGCATTTTGGGTCTCATTATCAAACAAATTGATCAGGTTTAAACTTGAATCTTTGAAAATGTCGAAATCCAGGCTTGAGTACCTAGAAGAGAGCCCCACTAGCTGTGGCAGCAGCATCAGTCAGGAATAACAAGCCTGGATGATGATTAACACATGATGAGAATATTTATAGGAAACATGCAATGGTAAGCGACCTATAAAGGTTACAGATCAATTAACCAAATTTCAGGTTTTATAATAACCATGGAAGATATGATGACAGCAAAAGAATAAAAGAACATGACACCTAGAAATATTGAGTTTTAATGGTAACCGGAGATACCATGGTATCAGCATCTAGCTGTGGTACGATATCATTGGCTTGGAGAAGAGATCGTTGCTGGGAATTTGGGGATGCTGCTGCAGATAATACAGTTTCGGATGCATCACCATCACAAAACGGTTAAAACGCATGCGTAGTATTCGCAGGACAATTCGTCCTGAACCACCATGGAATGATATTAACAAGAGGGTGAAGAAACCACAGTTAAAAATAGTAAATTCTAGGCAAACAAGCAATTTAATCAGATCTCAAAGACGAATCCTCTTATTATTCACCAATATTAGAAAGAAGGTTGATAGAACTGATAATAATTTAGATTCGATCATATTTAATTCGATTTTTTGAAGAATACATAAAATTATAAAATTTGATTAAATTCAAAATGAATTTTAATACAATTTCAATCGAATTAGTTTAGTTTAATAGTTTTTTTATTTAATTTTTAATTATATATATTATTTTAATAAAAATTTTAGATATAAAATAATTAATTTTATTTTATAAAAATTTAAAAATATATAAATTAATAAAAATATATAATTTAATTTGATTTAATATTTTTTTATTTTTTATTTTTGATTCTAAATTTGATTTAAAGTTAATATATATATACATTTAATATTTAAATTTAATTTAAATATAATAAAAAATTTATTTAAACCGAATTAAATACCATAATTTCGAATCGATTTTTGATATCAACTTTTTCCTCACTCCAAATTGCTGGTGTAGTAAAATTTCTTCAATTAAAATGGTGATGTTTGGAAAAGAAAAAAAAAATAAATGAAAGATTGGCCCTCGGGGAATTCAAAGTTGGATGGGGTCAAAGATCCAAGAGCTGCGGATAAGGAATGTCCAGTCCGGATTCAACATAGAACCGCGAACCCTTCACGTGGCGGCACGTCATTCGCTTAAACCAACTGCACTTTTATGATTAAGCAACGGTTAAGGTTCAACGACAAGCACCGCTCCACGTAGGCAAAAATTCAACTGTTGACATTGACAAGTATCAGTTTCCGTCGAACAATCAAAAGATATTTATTTCTTCGCCATAGATACGGTTTTCTTCTCACTGAGAATAAAGATGGTGACAATGTCGATCTCTCCACCGGCGGCAGTAGCACAATCTCTTTACATTCTCAATAAAAACGCACCGTTTTTTCCTCTTCGAAACGCCCCGTTTCAAGCTGCAATCAAGCTCTCCACTCTCGCTCACTCCTCTAGCTCGATCAATTTCAATCCTCTCAGGTAATTTTAATCTGGATTCGATCAAATTCAGAAAAAGAAGGAAATTTTGAGTTCTTTTCTTTTCACTAAATTTGGGCTTGGCAATTGTAGGTTTTCGATAAAGCATAAGGAAATAAAGAAGAAGAGTAGAGGATCGGGTGCGGTTTGCTACGCTGCTCCTCTCTCACCTCGCAATCTCCAGTGGATCTCCACCGCCTCTTCTGCGTAAGTCTTCTCATTTCCTTTTGCTTTCATTTTGAAAAAAAGCAAAAAAAAAATTCATTTCTTGAAGTGATTTCAAACAGGGTTTTATTGCTTGCAAAAGGAACAGTAATTCAAAAACAATTTCTTGTTCCATTGTTCGCAATCCAAGCTCCATCAAGCATCATTTCATGGATGAAGTAAGCAAAACTGTTCTTGCCCTTTGTAATTCTATTGATTGTTTTCCTTTATTTTACATTTTCTTGGTGATTGATGGTCTTGAAATTTGCAGGGCTGAATATGGTCTTTGGTCAGCATTCTTGGCACTGCTTGTCCGTCTGTTCTTCTACATTCCCGGTAAATTTTATTTTATGTTACTAAATATATTGACTGGATTTGATTTTGCACATAATTTTATATATTTTTCAGAATTATTCAGGAAGCATGAACCATGTATTCTTTTAATCATGAAATTGTGACAGTTTATTTTGTTTGCTAATTACTTGGAGGAGAAAGTGATCCTTTTCTGTTTCTAGGTGAACTTGAGTTGCCATTGGTAACACTACTCTTGGTGATAGTGGCCCCTTACCAAGTAATGAACCTAAGGTTGGTCAATGTATTACTTTTAGGCAAACTGATGCTGTTATTCTTTCTTTTATACTTGTTTTTGTTGGGGTTTATGTATTTTTATTGTATTTTTCTTTTTCCATTGGAAGGGGATCTCAACAAGGTGCTATCATATCCTTAGTGATCGCAGCGTATTTGGCTTTCCAGCATTTCTCAGGTGCAGGCAGCTTGCAGAAGGCATTTGACCAAGGTTCAATTGTTGCCACCATAGCCATTGTTTGTATGACTGCTGTCTCCTGCCTGCTTTTGATTTGTATTTAATGAACAATATTTCTTTCAAGCTATTGAACACGTGTAGAAGGAGAGAGTACTGTAAGAATAATATTAATTTGCAGACCTTTGTTCTTGTGTTAATATGATGATGATTACAATTTATGCTGAGAAAATAAAAAGAAAAGTATAGAATGTATATGTTCCTTTTTGCTTGACTCTGTAGTGTCATAGTCAGAGGAAGATCGGAAGTGCTCCTGAAATAATACAAGTTCTGTTTGCAGTGGAAAGATTATGATTATAGTCCTTGACACTTTAATGGCTCTTTTTGTTTCACTATTCTTAATCATATATGCCATTGACATTGCCAAAGCTGATTCCTGTCCCTGGATACTTCTCTTTTGATAAAAACATTTCACTTTTTCAATATAAGTAAACTAGACATCAATGTATAATCATATGACTGGTAATAGCAACTAGCTCAGTAGGCAATCTCTGAATCTGAGTTTCTACTGGCTTAAAGACTATCTACACTATGGCACTTCTATTTTATTATGCATATTGGCATTGAAATGAAATTATAAAATTTTGTATGGATATATTTGAGAAAAATACTGCTATGCTAGCTAATAAATCTATTAATGCACTAGCTAAGCCTGTGATGGTTTCCATTACTGAAAAAAGCATTCCTAGAGCCAGAGGGTATCACTAATAATTTATTTTGCTAACATTAATTCTGAGAAAGTAGCTATTATAGCTCATCTATGGGTACAAGAACCTAAAAGATTATATGCTCTTCTTCATTTTTTTTCCCAGGCTTCTTACTCAGCTTTTATGTTTACATAGATCAAGAAGTATAACAATAGAGAATAAGGCCTCTGAGATAAATATCTCATTTTTTGATTCTCAAGCTTGCTGTGAGTTTCTGAACTCTGCAAGCAAGCAAAGGGATTGCAATCTCGTAACTTAAAGTGGCTTCCATCTGCCTAGAGTTTGTTTGCAATGACAAGTGACGACACAAGACCTATTGTGACAAAGATCAGCCAAAATCTGATTGACACAGAGGTGGCTGAGCTGGGGAGTCCTGTTGGTTCTGCTGAACCGTAAACTGTCTCCCCACCTGGTCCCGTAAAAGTAGGTGGGGTCATGGTAAAGGGTGGAGTCATGGTCGTGGTAGTGGGTGGGGGTATGGTGGCTGGTGGTGTTATGCTGGCCGGTGGAGTCACACTGCATTTACATGTTAAAAGAAAAATAAGCTCTTCTGTTCTCTCTGTCTTGAAAATGAAAATTGCATGAGAGGTGGTTGTAAGATATTACCTTGTAGGCGAGGATGCTGCATAGTGACAGTTTCCATTACCTGGACCAATATAGAGAGCCGAATTTTAGTTGAAAAATTAGAATTGTACTACAGTTTTAAAAAAGAACTTAATTTTTGCTTTTTCTTACGAAATCTTACTTGGGTCAGTATTAGTAAACTGAGCTGTTCCTCCAAAAACACAGCTGGTTGGAGCAGGGTGCTTCTGGTAGTAATCGTTGAAAGCATAAGAAGCATGGCCCTGAAGAGTGCTGGGGTCATAACAACTTCCACCAGGTTGAATTGCTGAGCAGTCTGCACCTCCATATCCGCAAGCATAGTCTAGAGCTACTTGTAGAGCAGTTGGTGACGCATCTTGTTTTGCAATACACCAGGTACCTCCTGATGTTGAAGGAGTAGTGGTTGGGACAGTTGGAGTCGTGGTTGGGACAGTTGGAGTCGTGGTTGGAGTCGTGGTTGGGATTGTCGGAGTGGTAGTCGGGGTAGGAGGGTTGGTTATTGGCTCTGTTGATGGGGATGTTGGGTTTGGAGTTGTCGTGCCTGGAGTTGTGGGGTTGACAATGGGAATATTATCTAGTACTGTAGTGGATATTGAAGGTGCAAGGAGTATCCTGAATTCTTGGTTGTTTTGTTTTCTCTTTTGATTGATTTCTTCCAGAGGAGGTTTCTGTGAAACACTTGAGCCTGAAGAGATTAAAAGCAAGTTAAGTTCTTTTTCTTTTCTTTTTCATGAAGAAATAGGAAGAATTTGCATTATTTAAATGGATAGACAGTTGAAGGTTGAAACAGTTGTCAGATGTTAGATCTTAAAGCTCATGCTAAAAGTGCAAAACAAGATTGGGAGACAAGGAGAGCACCTGTTGAAAAAAAAAAACAAAGGAAGGCCAACAACCATGGTCTGGTGATAAATTACTGCACTTCTAGTTTCAATGATCAGAGATCAATCTCAACAACCACAAGTATCAAAAAATTTTAAACAAAAAAAAAGGAGGAAGAGCAAACACCTTCAGGACTCCAAAAGAGAATCTTGTGAAGGAGAAACCAAGAATACAAGAACCCTTTCTAGACAAGAAAAATACCAGTTGGATTGCAAAGCTTCAGATATTTTGATGTGCAATTGAGATAAAGTTTGAAACCAGTAACTTTAGAGTCGCAAAGGTTAAAAGTGAAAAAAGATTAAAAAAAAAAAAGAAAGGGAAAAAACCTCAGTTTTTAATTGTCTCGTTAGTGAAATGAATTGCACAAATAACAAACGGAGAACTCAATCAGATATGGAGGCAGAATTGCTAAGGAATTCATTCCATGATTACACAAAGATTGCACTTGGTTTTGTTTGCAATATATTTCTACTTTTGTTCATTGCTTTGACAGAAACTTTCTCTAGAAACAGTCACTCATTCATATGACAATTGTTTCCAGTATTAATTCCTCTTGATATCAAGATTGAAATGAATTAAATTATTGTTTTAGACATTATAACAAAATATTTACTTTACTGCCATTCCATTACCTACCAATGACATGAAGTTGAATAACTTCTTATCAGTTAAGAGGAAAATCCTAACAAGATTAACAAAATCTAGTTTCCCACATAAATGTACAAATATGAACAAGAAAATATATGCAAGAAGAAAACAAAAATCTTCAAGGCATATCAATCAATCACCTGAACATAGGAAAAGATGGAAGAGAAAGATTGTGAGAAACTGGAGTCTAGAACCCATGTCTTGAATCTGCTTGTATAATGTAGGTCTTGAAAATCTTATTTAATAAGAACAATACTATAGAAGCTAATATGTATTTATAATAAAACAAAGAGAAGGACAAAGAAGAGTCTATTCTCATCATCCTTACATTTGTTGTATAAATAAAACTTGAAGAATCAAAGCTTCCTTGGACTGAAGAGTGATGGAAACAGAGAAAGGAGAATATAAGGAAACTTGAGAAAGGAGGCAATTGGTTGTTGGGATTAGCAAGCAAGGGAAGGTGCAAAAAGAGGGAAAAAGTGTATGAATGGAGAGGGATGATAAAAGGCAAAAGGGTGATATGTTGGGAATTTAAATCTGGTGTTTCTGCAATGATATATTTGTTAATTGATAATGGCACTGATGTGGCATTTTTTTCCCTCTCTTTTATACTGTATATGGGACTGAATCAAAAAGTTAAAGGTTAGATTGATGCAAGTACTAATGATACAAAATTGCTACCCCTACATGAGGTTGCAATTCTCTGTTTAAGGGTATTGATTCAATTTGTCTAAAGAAAAAAAAAATAATGATTACTTATTTAGTAAAAGAATAACGTCCGTGATTTTGCTGCCTGCCTTAATTACTATCATAGAATGGATAGTAAGATCTAGCTTCATCTTTCATTACAGACAGTTTGCCTGAAAGTGAAGGGAAGAACTACCTCCTTAAACAAGCTTAGCTCCTTTCTTCGGCCTAAGGTTAACTCATTTACTATCATTAGACTGTCTTTGTTTTTCACTAGGCTAATCAGAATACCATAATTTCGTTTTTGACAAATTGACAATAGAATTTTTTAATTCTATAAGCAAAGTTAAAAAATTTACCATGTATCTATTTTTAATTATACAAAAGGTATATATCATTTATTAACTGTGTTTGTAAAATTTTAAAAATTGTATACTTTTTGTCAAACAAATAGATTTTTTATGGGTTTTGGGTTTCAATAAAATTTATTAATAGGTTTGGACATATTCTAAAAAAAATAATTACATAGTACTGCATTTTTTTAAGGATTTCTGCTGGGGCAATTGCCACAGTTGCCCCATTGTATAACCTTCTTCTGGCAGTACATTAACATTGTCCTTCGGCTGGTGTTATACCAAGTGGGATCACATTCAGCAAATCTATACCGACTCTGATATGCCGGATATATGCCTAAGCCTTTTTGCAAGCAAATGCTCTTAAGTCAACCGATTGCATGTCAGCTCCGTCAAGTGCAACTATTTGGCAAGCAAATCAAATGGTTCCTCCACTTGAACTGCAAAAAGTTTCGGGATATAAACTACAGATTTCCATACCGAGTATGTACACCATATTGATAATATATAACCAGGAAGGAAAAAGTTGAAAAAGAACAAAAAGACCATGAAAACCTGTTTCTAGCCTTGTCGAAGTGAATTGCATCGCAACAGATGCTGCGTGACATCGCTCCAAGCTGCATATGGAGGGTTAATCAGATATCAAATGGTGCACACTTCAATTCATTGTAGGAAATCTAAGGTGGCCTTTAGGTAGCATTTGGAGTTTTGAAATCCATATTTTACAAGTTTGGAACAGTAAAGTAGATTTCTTTAGGAATCAAATCAAGAAGCTTAGGGGCATAGATACCATCTTAAAGTTACGACACAATCAACAAAAGAAACACAGTTTTTGGATTTCTTTCATGACAGCTTTTTTCTGTAATTTGTGAAATTCCCCTCCACTCGAATGGTAAAAGAAGTTATTACCTGGGAAGTTTCTATAATCAGGTTCTATTCCATTGCCATTTATGTCCAAGTGATTTGGTGTCACATACTTTCCTACAGTGACAACCACCCCAGATCCATCACGAAGTTCAAAGACAGATTGAATCAGACCCTGTAACAGGCAAAAAGGGTGTAATATCAGATTATAGAAGACATCTTTTGATAAAATATATATAATCAATGCAGATATCTATTACCGTTAGTTCAATAGACAAAAGATAAAGAAAAAAATGATAACAGGCAAAAAGGGTGTAATATCAGATTATAGAAGACATCTTTTGATAAAATATATATAATCAATGCAGATATCTATTACCGTTAGTTCAATAGACAAAAGATAAAGAAAAAAATGAGAACTACGGAGGGAGAGCTTGAGTTGCAGAAAATTAGCTAAACTTCAAACCTTGCCAAAAGTCCTCTCCCCGACAAGAATGGCTCTGCAGTTATCATGAAGTGCAGAAGCAACCTGAAGTGCCAATGACAGTTTAGAATACATGCGATGGTGAAAAGACTAAAGCAAACATAGATAAAGGGCCAACAGGTCTTCTCACAATTTCACTTGCACTAGCAGTTTTGTTATTCACCAAAACCTGCACAGAAGCTGATTATTAGCCAACTAATTTCCATCCCAACAACAAATTAAAGCGTGAAACAATTTTTTCAGGCTTGTGTCTATGTTGCAGAAAACACCATGTGTGAAGTCATACTTATAAGGTTATTTGTTTTAGCGAAGTCCCTGGACATTCTTTTCTTTTTTTTTCCTGTTTAGAGAAACCCTGGAAATTTAAATCTACCAGAAGATTGTCACCCATCCGATTCTTAGTTCCTTAGACATTTTTTTCTGGACAGTTGCTTGAGCAAAATTGGCACTGACCACTGAAAGAATAGACTTCTCTAGAATCAAATGTGAAAGACATACATTTCTATGTTCACAAAAACAAACTAAAGCACCGATGTCAAGATGATGCAAAAGTGCATACAACTACAGGCATTGTAACCAATGGGGCAGTATCAGCAACAACATTCTTCAGGTACTGTGGATCTCTCCCAACTGTGTAAATGATCTGCTCATTTGTTATCAGCAAAAGAAAACACCAAGATCACATAATTAGTACTCAAACATATGCATCAAGAAAAATTTTCTTTTAGTAATAGCATCATAAGCAGGCTACTTTCACAAGGACAACAGAGAGGGATGAAGAAAATAGCTAAAAATCTCATAAGAACGACCAAATGTCCTTCTTGAAAGTTTAAATCTGTAATGAAATGACATACTGTCTCCCCTTCATTCAGAAAGAGCTTGGCAATTTCAATTCCAGCCTGAAATGAGCAAAAAACACAGAGATGATTATCACCAAACCTAGATGTCAGACAAAAAGGTAAAAACTAACTGGGAAGGCAAAAGCAAACAAACCTGTACTAGTCCTCCAAGATTGTCTCTAAGATCCAGAATAAAATATGAAGCACCCATATCTTGAAGTTGCTTCATTGCTGCAGTAAAGATTGTTTCAATTAATCTAACAGAGTATGTAAATAAGAGTAGGAGAAACCAACCATGAACATAGTTAGTTGCACTAGCACTAGCATCATAGTTTCAAGCTAAGCCAAAAAGACATCAATAAGAGGAGGAATAGAACTCTTAAATTATCAAATATAAGACAAATATGAACATAGAAAGAAATCTATTTTTATATGCTTTGGTAGCTTATGCCTCAAGAAATTTGTTAAAAAACAGAAGAAGCACCCATTGATTGTCAATATGTCATAACAGCGAGCATTCCCTTGGCTGTGCTCAAATCAATCAATTTCCTATATATAACAAAGATAACCCATCAATTTTGTGCCATTGATCTAGCCTGTATTCTGGAAGCAGAATGTGTGTGTGTGTGTGTGTGTGTGAGGCAGAGAGAGAGAGAGTGAATGAACAGTCATAGCTTGCACTAATTTTCAAGAAGACTTAAGATATAAAAATAAAATTTTAAGTTATACATTACCAACATGTTTATCAGAAATAACAATCATGTGAATCCACTAAAATAAATAAAGACTTACCAATGACCAAATCTTTTCTAGCCAAGGCATTGAACTCTTTTAGCCTCATATACCCAACAGAAGTGGGGCCTTCACTAACTTGTTCCAACCGATAGAAGACAGGTGTTCGGGCAACAAGTTGTCTTTTGACTTCTAGAGATTCAGTAGGTCCACAATTGCCATGCCTGACCTAAAATTGAGAGTGGATCAATGGGTGACAAAGGAACATGTGAAAAGGTAGGTTAACAATGAAATGCTATATTCAGAGGGCTAATTTAGAGCACAACCTTAATGGTTACAAAGGTTTCATTAGGACCTTGTAACAAAGATGATACTTCAAAGGCTGATTTCCCCCTGACATCCTCCCCATTAACAGCTAAAATTTCATCCCCCTATCAAAAGAAATTGCTAATATAAGGAAACATATGTACAGAGAGACAGCAAATCAACCTTTGCATATAGAATCCTCCAATTTGCACTGCATACAAGAGCATTATTTATCCTATTAAATAAATGAGGAAGGAAGACCTCTACTTCCCACTCTCCATAGTATTCTTGTCCTTCTGCAATCTTTCTCACCCTCTTTTTCTTGGATACTTACTCTTTCAGTGCATACCATTCCTCCAATTTTGATTCAATAAAACAATTTAGCCACGTATAACTGTGCCTTGGCCATGCAGATATATGGTCATAGAAGACAATGCTCTGATGAACCTCAAATCTAGGTAAGCAACATATCAGAAACCATTTTTTTTGGAAGATAAATAACGAGAAAATAAAACAAACTCTTAGCACCAATAGACATATAACAGGTCTACTCTACCTGTCTTACTCCTGCAGTATGAGCAGGGCCATCCAATATGAGTCCTTGTACCTTCAGCTTTACACCTCCAATGTCGTCTGAAACTTCCCTAATGTTTAGTCCAATACCAGTCATGTCATACCTCGCCATCTTCGAGAACTTTCAATAGTGACAAAAAGTGACAAAATGCCAATTGCCATGTAACAAAGAAACTGAAGAATCCGTAAGTAAATTAACACAAATCTTTATATTTGATGCACTTTGAAGTTCCAGCGTATAATAAAAACTATTATAAAGAATTACTATGAGGTGACAAGATCTGATTCAGTGAAAAATTACCTCGTCTGGTGAGAGGAATCGCGTGTAAGGATCGCCTAAACTCGCCAGCATTCGTTTGATTAACTTGTGAGCCTTAGACCTCGTTTGAATTGACGTCCCCAAAATATCCTCTCTCTTTAGCTGCGAAGAGCAAACCATTAAAAAAAAACAAAAACTAGCCAAAAAAAAAAAGATAGAAAGTAAAAAGCTACCTGCCAGGATTTAGGAGACCAGCGATGGCGACCGGTGTCAAGAAAGCTGTCATTAACGATCTGCCAAGCTTCTTGTACGATTTCTTCATTGGTGACGAATTCAGGTTTAAGCTCGACCTTATCTTCTTCTTGTTCTTGTTGTTCTTCTTCTTTGGTGCAACGATCGGGTCGCGAATTTTCAAATTGAGGTGGTCGAGGCGGTTGAAAAGACGGCGAATCTAGAGAAAGGGAAGGAGACGGGGAAGAGACTAAGAGAGTTAAGGAGAGAGCTCCGGTCAGAGCAGTAATTAGGGTTTTCTTGGCCCAAACGGCGGCAATTGGGAGAAACGATGGTGGAGGCTTCTGTGGTGGCGTTGGAGAGAGTGGAGTAAGTGAAGGTGGAGAGTTGCAGTTGCAGAGTAAGATTCTCATCTTCTTTCTTTTGGTTGAGCAGATGGGGTTACCGTTACTATTTATAGGCGGTTAGCTACACGCACGCACGCTCGTGCGAATTTAACGGGTGAAAAAAAAAAAAAAAACTGAAAATCCATTTTAGTTGAAATCGAACCCGTAATCTCCTATTATTGAGTGTTACACGTACAAATCCATTTCAGTTGAAATCGAATCTTACTCGTAATCTCTGATTAACTATTACACGTGTGTCAATCCCATTTTGACCTCTTTCATAAATTTGTTTGGTTTTATTATTTAGCCAAAAATCTGTAATTTACTATATATAATTTGTCTCTATATGACATGCACGGTATTTTTTTATAATATGATCCAGAGGTATTTGCAATCTCTTTCCAAAATAATTATAAAAGCGCTGCTCAAGAGCCAAACCATAATTCACATGTATAATATTTTCCTCTACTTATAAAATAAAAAATTCTTCCATTACCATCAAATCTATTTTTTACTTAACTCCAAGCTAAAATTATTATCAAGTTAATGTTTAGCCAACAATGAGATGAGAGTTAATCTAAAATTGACATTCAATTCAGGCTTTGATTCAATTTGACTTTATAAGATTAAATTTTTTTTTTAATCGAAGTTCATATCAGATTAAAATAAATATTTTTTAAAAAATATATTGAATCGAATTTGATAGAAATCCATTACAACCTAATTCGGTATATATATATTATTTTATTTATTTATTTAAATTTAGTTTTTTATATATTTAATTTGATATTTATTTTTTAAAAAATAAATTTTACATTAAAAATAATATTAAATAAAAATTTGAAATCGGATTGAATAGGGTTGATTGCCAGTTTAAATATATATAATTTTGATAGAGTTCAAATATAAAATTAAAATTTTTATATTAAGTTTAGATATTAAATTTATAAAATTAAATTAAATTCGAAACAAATAAAAATATATCCGAATTTAATTCGTTACCATCTTTACTTAATCTTTATTTATTTTGAATGAATTATTATTTTTTATTATAAAAGAATAAAACCTTTTAATTATCAATTAAATGTTTTTTATATAAATGTTGTTAAAATTTATTTTATAAAATATTTGATTATAATTGTAATTTCAAAATAAAATTAATCTTATAGTAATTTTAGGTATTTGTGAAAAAAAAAAAATACTGAAACGGGCTGAGAAGAGAATATCATCCATGAGATTTGGGTTAGTACAAAATTGGGGCAAGGAACGGGAGAATCCCAACAGTGATATGACTGGGCCAGCCCATGAACTTGGCTAGCCAACAGATAGAGAGGGATAAGCTAGTTAGGACATCCACTTCAGCAACTGAGACTCCCTAATTTACGTGGGTTATTCCAAGCGATGACACGTACACGTACAATGGGCCATTAATTTTTATATTTTAATTTAATATTCATGTATTGGATAAGCACAAATCCTTCAATCATTTTCTTACCAACTGATGTAATACTGGAATCGCTTTAATAGCGCGTTTCCACCACTTACTGTTTGATTTTACCCCTCATTATTTTGCGAGATAAATACGATATAGTGCTTGTATTTTCTTAAATTAACTATTTTGAAAATTTTATTAAAGTTGTACCAACTATTTTGTTTCATTTTGTATAATATTAAAAACATAAATATAAATAAAAATATTAAATTTGATGATTCATAAATTTATATTATATAAAATATTAAAATTTATATATTTATATTATATTTCATATAAATATTATATATTATAATTAATATTAATATAAAAATATAAAATATATATTTTTAATTTTATTATTATTATTAAAATTTTAAATCATGTAATATTTTATTTTTATATTCCATTCGTATTTTATCATTTGTCGAATTTTATATTATCAAATAATTAATAAATAATAAAAAAAATGTTGAGACACACGCGGCCACAGGCCCCCAGAGGGTTTTCGTTCGCCCTTTTTAAAGCTTTGTTTGAAGGTGTAACTCTTCTTTTCCCACTTGCCGCTGCCTTTTCAATTTCGCCGAGCGAAGCGAAAGACGCCTAGGGAAGAAGACAAAAGCGGAAATCTTAAACTACATCGTTCCTTCTCAGATCTGACAGAGAGCGAAGTCGCAGAGAGGATGAGCGGGAAAGGAGGAGGTGCGAATAATGGGATAGGGAAGGTTAATAGTGGAATTTCAGGGATTCCGACCGGGTCTCGGAAGATTGTCCAGAGCTTGAAGGAGATTGTGAACTGCCCTGAGCCCGAGATCTATGCTATGCTTAAAGAGTGTAACATGGACCCTAACGAGACTGTCAATCGCCTCCTTTCTCAAGGTTTCCCGGCCTGTCTTTCTATTTTATTTCTGAACACTCCTCTTTTCCCCAGTTTAATGGGTTTATTTGCTGGGTTTTTGGTTAAGAACAAGGCGTTTTAATGCAAAAGGGTAACTGTTGGGTTTCGGGGTTTTGGTTGTTTTAGTAAGGTAAAGATAAAATTTTTATTATCGGATAGGTTTCTGTTTTAATTTAACAATTTCCAACAAATATTTCTTTACTCGAAGTGCTATAGTTTTAGTATATCAGCAATAACATTGTTGTAGTAAAATTTAACCATTTGCTGCATAAGTCGGTATAAGTTTGTGTATGTTCCATGCTCTGATTGTTTTCTACGTTAAACTCAAAAGGAGAAGCGAAAAGACTTGTGTTTTTGGTGAAGATGATGCCTTTGGTACTGAAAATATATTTTGCTTAATTTCATAACATTAGGGCAGCTGAAGTTTCGGCACTTGAAATGGTACTATGTTTCGTTTCTAAAAAGATGTTTGTGAAATTTGTAGATCCTTTTCATGAGGTGAGGAGCAAACGAGACAAGAAAAAAGAGGTGCGTGCTAGTGGAAATTAGGCCAAATGGTTGCCATTTTGTGAATGTTGGGTTTGCATATTGATAACCATAGCTCTTTCTTTTCCTCTTATTGTTACATCATTTAAGTAATAAAGGGCATAACTGAGGTCGTATTGGTCATAAATCGTGTCAGATTGTCAGTTACTTTGAGCATTACAAATGAGTGTTTAGTCCAATTCATTGTTCACTGATGATGAGCTTTCTGTTTGATAGCTTATTAAAATATTTTCTAATCATTTGTGATGGTATTTTTCTTTTTGTTATCTCTTTTGACTTGTTTCTTTCTTTTTGTACCAGAGCAAGGATACAGTTGATTCCAGGTCTCGTGGTGCCAATAACTTTGGGAGTCGTGGTGGTCGGAGTGGCTCAGACCGATATATTGGGCGTGGTGGCTCATCCCATTACGGTTCTAATGGTATAACTATAAACATGCTTTAATGTAACTTTGGAAAAGAGTCAGCTTTTACTCAGTTAAAAAAATGCTTTGGAACTCTTTTAGATGATTTCTCATCCATTGAGTACTCATTTTCTGGTTAGAGTCTGGCACTTCACATGGTAAACCTGCACAAAAGAGAGAAAATGGAACTCATGCTTATGCAGGCTCTTCATCTACTGTATCTGGTATGCAAGGAAATAACACAAACTGGCAACCTCCATCCCACGGGTAATTCCTGTTAAAATCTCAAAAGTGATAGTTCCTCTCTGTCTAGTCCAGTTAAGGAGCTGAAAAGCAGCTATTAATTTTGAGCTATAATGACCAGAAGTGGGTCGTGTTGCTAGATTTGTTTTTGCATTTGCCTGCATGTGATTGGATTCTATTAGAATAATGATATCTGTTGATACCATATCATTCTTAATGAAATTAATTTACTTCCACCATTAATCCTCATTGATTTGTGCTTGAATTGACATTATCCAAGATTGGATAGTTTGGCAAGGAAGAATGGACCCTTATAGTTGCAAATGCTCGGCAAACCTTGGTAAATGGAGTTTGGACAAGAGGCATCCAAACATTTTTACAACTTCTTTCTTTTAATAAACATGTATTGTGTTTCATGGGAAAGAAGTTTTAGAACTATTTAGCTGGCTGAGTTTATTTCGTCATCTCTATCTTGGGATGGTATTCTATTTGTTTGTTTCATAAACATTGTAATTGTGATATGTACACTATTAATGATATGAAAATACATTTCCCTCATGTGAATCTTGCTGGTTTTGCAGTGAAGTCACGGTCACAGAACATAAAATGTCCTCGGTAGGATTAGGTGATGGGATTTCTTCATCGTCACAGCCTTCTGGATACAATTCTGCTTGGTTGGGGGTTCCAGGTCAAGTATCAATGGCTGATATTGTGAAGATGGGCAGGCCACAAAACAAGGCTTCCATCATACCAAGCCCATCTCATCAAAGAGCTAATAATCACCATCTTGTGATACCTCCTTTGGCAACATTAAATACCAATTCACATTCTCCACAGGATTATGCTTCCAAGGTGTCAGAAGTTACTTATGAGCCTGATGTCAACACAAACCAGCATGTTTCTCCAAGTGATGAATGGCCCCCCATTGAGAACCTACCTGCTGCCAGTGCAACCTCTGTCCTAGAGACATCTGCAGAATCTGGACAGTATGCGAATGCTTCTAACTTGCCTTTGGATAGAACTAATCAACACATAAAATCACAGTTAGAGGAAGCTCAGGCAGTGGATGATGGTCCTGTTGAAACTCTCAATGGTAACCATGTTAGGTCTCCTTCTATTTCAAGTAGAAATATACAAGAGGATGACTCTGGAGGTTCATCTCTTTATGATAATAACTTATATAAGGATATGAATTCCTATCCACCTCAAGGGCATGTTTTTGAGCGCGATGAAGGTTAGTGTAGTGCTTTAAATCACTCAATTTTTTGCAATTAATGATGAAGGTTAGTGCAATGCTTTAAATGAATGTATCACTCATGAAGAAGGGTGCATTAATGATTAAGGCATACACAGATTGCAATTTTGCAATTTTCTTTGACAACCCATTTCTGATTGTCTTGCAATGTGGATGTTTATGTTTTAGGGCTGTTGAATAATCTATGTTGCGTCCCCCTCCCCCCCCAACACACACACACACGCGCACACCCCCAAAAAAAGAAAATATCATATGTTCCTAGCTTCTAATAATTCTACATTTCCACCTCTCTTTCTACTGATGGGCTTGTGAGCCTGAGCACAATATAAATTTGGAAGGGAGGAAAACAATTTGGAGGGGGGGGGGGGTTGGCTATGGGAGGCTTATGGAATGCTTGCACCTTCATTGGCGAGGTTTTTTTTTTTTTTAAAAAAAAAATTATGGCTGCACCTTTTATGCTGTAATTCGCTAAACAACATGGACTTAGTTTTTCCCATCTCTACAATATAGTTCTTACCTTGATATGGAGTTAGTTTTTAATCATTTAATGTATCCTTTACTCATTGGATCTGCTAGGAAGTTTCTTGTGGACTTAAACGCTTTTTCTGTCTTGTTTACTTTTTTCAGCTGATGATGGCTCTTCATCAGTTGCTGTGAATTTGCAGCAACTTAATTTACATAATGATGATCAGGAGCCAGAACCTGAAGAGGATAATCCTTCTGTAATAATTCCCAATCACCTGCAAGTCCACACCCTGGACTGTTCACATTTGCGTTTTGGAAGTTTTGGACCTGGCATTGGTTCTGCCTTTTCTGGGTCATTTGCATCAAGGCCCTTGAAGAATAATTTGGACGAGGCTCCTGAAGCAGCAGATGCCTCATCTATTGGGCACTCAGACAATAGGTATTCTCTTAAAATTTTAATTTGCCTTGCTTTACTTATCTTTTCCTTGCAATTGTGGTAAAACTTTTTGTTTGCAGAAATACAGAGTATTATGGGGACGAACATCTCATAAATAACTCAGAGGGAAATATAATAAATAGAAGTAATGTCAGCTCTGGGAATTATGAGGCTCCTGAAGATTCTCGACCAGAAGTTTTGAAACAGGATGCTTCTGAAGTTGCACAAGAGAACCAATATACATTTCCTTCATCTGCGTCTGGTTATAGCTATGAAAATTCTCAACAGTTAAATCCTTCATTCACTCATCCGCAGACAAACTCTCAAATGCAAAATCTCACTCCTTTCTCAAGTGTAATGGTAATGTGGCTCAAATATACTATTTTATTTTGAATGCATAAACTTTATTTTTCCAAACTAATGATTCAATGATTTGTTTTAGAGTTGGATTAGAAAATTTCTTTTATATAGAAATGTCTGGTCGATAGTGGCATCTTGTTGATCTAGGTTTCATTTTCAAGAAAAACCCTATTTTACTGCATGTAATTATTGATTGACATACTATTTTCTTTGAAATACAGTGTTAGTTTTCTTGAATGTCTCTTCTCACTATAATGGTTTTCATTACAGCAAGCATATACAAATTCATTACCAAGCACTTTGCTGACATCAACTGTTCAGACTGCAAGGGAGCCTGATCTTCCATACTCACCCTTCCCTATGACTCAGTCAATGCCAACAAAATACAGCCACGCAGCCTCTTCCATTAGTGTTCCAACCATTTCCATGCCAGAGGTGCCCTTTGCTCTATCTTATCAATTTCTTTATATTTTTTACACTTTTTGCATTTATAATTGAATGATGATCATTTTTTATTCAAGTAACCAAAAAGGAAAATAATTAATATTCCTTTTCACTGTTTCCTCTAAAAGAACTGCTATAGAATGGCCTCTGCACGGTGCATGAGTGTATAATGATGAGTTAAATTGAGGGGAAAAAAGAGGGAGGAAAGTTGGGAGAAGTTAATGTTCACATTTGATTTTGGTTTGCTTAAAGAGAGGGAAATAATAGACAGCTAGGAGTTGGGGATGAAGATATAAATATAAAATAAATGTCCTATACACACAATATAAAGTTAACTTTTTGTTATTTTATTCGGCATTTTGGTGAATTGGTGCCTGAGTTGATCTCTCCAACTTCTTTGAGAGAAAATCAATATTGGGAAACCTACTCTTTCCAAATGACTCACTCTGTTTCTGGGAATAACTTGGGCTGAATAACTTATAGTAGTGTTATTTCAAGATTTTACTGACTAAGATGAAATTTCATATCCTCTAATATTGAGCTATATTTAGTATCATTTTGACTGAAACTTCACCTGGTTATAGTGTCATTCATATTCTCTGCCTTGCTTATATATTTGACTAGATAGAGTTTTGGTTGTAAAAGCACATGCTCTATGGTGACATGGAATCATCCTCAACCTCTAGTTTCTTATGCATTGTCCTTCCCAAAATTTGGACAAAGACCTTTGACTATTTCTTGGTCATCACTTTTGTTGTCCTTATTTATTCATCTAGTTCTACAATATGAACATTTACTATTGTCACATGTTTTTGTTATGTGTCAGTATCAGAAAAAGGAGCAAAAACACCCAACAACCAAAACAAAAAGAAAGTTGGGGTGGGGGTGGTGAAAGGGGAAAAGAAAAGGCTGAAGGCAACTTTGGAAACCTAACTAAAAAAATTCTGTAAATGGTAAGATTTAATTGGTCCTTTCCTGATAACTTCTTGTACATTTGCAGGCTCTGAGAAATGCTAGCATTTCTGCACCACAGCCTACTCCACAGACCCTGCCTGGTGCCAGCATTGCCACTGGACCTGCTCTTCCGCATCATCTAGCCATGCACCCTTTTTCCCAACCTACGCTTCCATTGGGACATTTTCCCAACATGATGAGTTATCCTTTTTTACCTCAGAGTTACACGTATATTCCATCAGCTTTCCAGCAAGCATTTGCGGGTAATAGTAACTACCCTCAGTCCCTGGCAGCAGTGCTCCCCCAAAGCAAAAATAGCCTTTCTGTTAGTAGCTTGCCTCAAACTGCTGCAATCGCATCTGGCTATGGGTTTGGGAGTTCTACAAGCATTCCTGGAGGACTTCCTCTGAATCCACCTGCTGCACCTACAGGTACAACCATTGGCTACGATGATGTTCTGAGTTCTCCATACAAGGACAACAATCATTTGATGTCTCTTCAACAGGTAATTGCTATATCAAGCATTGAGAGATCTCATTTGAATGAACAGCTTGCATTCATTACTAAATGATAGTGTATGAGTAATTGCACTCATTCTTATGCGATGGTACTTGAATTAATGATGAAAAGTCTGTCCTTTTCTTCCCTTTACTCCCAAGGTTCCATGATTTTATGTACTTCAGTATTTATGAATTTATTTATTATTCTTTTCTGCTGCTTTGAATATGAAGCGGGCCATTTCTTTTCTTTCTTTTTGTGGCCAGAATGAGAATTCAGCCATGTGGATTCACGGCCCTGGCTCACGAACAATGTCTGCTGTTCCTGCAAGCACATATTACAGCTTCCAGGGGCAGCACCAGCAGGCTGCTGGATTTCGACAAGGGCAACAGCCCTCACAGCATTTTGGGGCTCTTGGATACCCAAATTTCTACCATTCACAAACGGGAGTATCGCTGGACCATCAGCCGCAAAACCCTAGGGATGGACCCCTGAGTGGGTCTCAAGGTCAGCCGTCAAAGCAGACCCAACAGTTCTGGCAAAACAATTACTAATATTGTCACCTCATGGTTTTTCAGGGTCTTTTAGTGAGATTGAAAGTAGCCAATCAAAGGCATTCTTGGGATTGAATAATTACATACATCATTGGTGGGTCTGAAGAGACCTTGACTGGCTACTGTCCTGTACCACGAGGTTGTATTCTGGTTATTTATTGCCTGGTTATGTTTAGGTACGCAGTGTGCTAATTTGGAATAGTGGACTTTGCCCTTCACTTCTCCATTCTTTTCCTGTTATCCCCCTCTTATAGTGAAGATTTGCCCTTTTAATTTGATCTCTCATTTTCGTGTCTAATGTCTCGTTGAGTTGAAATATACTCTTTAGCCAGAGCTATTGCCATCATTTACATTGACATTTTAGTCTGTTATTTCTACATTCCACAAATAGACCATTTTCTACCTATGAATTTGGATCGTTTCTAAGAGGGAAAAAAGAAGAAGTAAAGAAAGCCCAATGGATTCTTGCTTTTATATGTTTCCTCTCTTTAATAGGTGGCCATTGAAAGTTAGGGCAAATAACTTACTATTTGAAATCCATTATGAAAGATCGAAAGATTTAAGGTCAGAGTAATTACAGTGGGTCGAGCAGGGCCAGAAATAGGTTTTCCCTTCCGAATCTAAATCCTGAATTTGATCGTTTAAAAGCTGGAATTGCTCCATTGGAGTGATAACAAAACCAATGCCATATGAGAGTACTCAAAAAAGTTAGTCGCGTTGTTAAGGCAAGAAGTTTTCTTTTGATTTTTCTTTGTCAATCAAAGTCAATTAGAGTTCAATTTTTGTGAGAGTAAAATCTATGCGCACTGGTACTATTAAAAAAAAAAGGGCAACACCAATCTCTTAACTTCACGCATGCCCAAGGAATACACTTGCTAAAATATTTTCTCATGAGATAAGTTTTGCAGGATTCTCATCGGGATGTTTCTTTTCTTTTCTCTTCTTTTTTTAAATTCTCTTCAAGATAAAAATAGGCAGACAAGTAATTAGTCGTATTTAAAGGCTGGAAGCCAGGATTCCTTATCCTTCCCAGAGAGAGGATAAGAGGGCTGCCTATGCGAGCGATGTCTTATTATAGAAGCATTTAATCTACCATTCTCTTTACTATAATCCTACAATTAATTAAACACAATAAAAAATTATAAATGGATTTATCACTTAAAAATATACTCTACATAAATTTTTTTTTTTTATAAATTTTACATAATATTAAATTATAATTGATTAATTACACGATAATAATTTTAAATAATATACTTCCATCTTATTATATATAAAGCAAAAAATGATTCATTTGCATGGTAAAACTAATTTAGTTTTATACCTTTTATATATTTTTATATGATTTATGTTTTGTTAATTTAATTTTTTTAATTTTATGTTTTATTCCAGTAAATAATGCATGCAAAATTTTAAGTAAATTGACAATACCTAACTATTTATTTGATAATAATAAAATTTGAATCATTACTGTATATTTAAAAAAAAAAATACTATTCTCAATGAAAAAGATAGTATGATTGAAAATTTTGAAAATGAATAGATTTTTTAAGCTAACCATCAATTTGTAAAAATATATTCATATAGAGGGTGGCCTTACCCTAAAACTACTTGATGGGTCTTTATACAATCAATTAGCCCACTGTTCCGAATATTTTTTCTTTCAAGTTGCATTTGATATTATTTTATGATTCTTACATTGATGATAATGTAGTAGCGACAGTTGTTACAGTGTCTGATCAAAGCATATAATCCGACAGAGAATGTTTGATAGATTCTCTTAATTATTCTTCTTCATTGCAGTCCACAAGTGGAAAGTTTCTTAAAGTCGTCTTTAAATAATACTACATACTAATATTTTGTCTACCCAAAAGGGGAGGACGAAATTGCTTCACCCATCCCAAATTAGCCATTGCTTGCTATGCATTTATAGATTATATTCTCCAAGAATAATCGTGAAACTCAAGGATGCATAATTGGTGATGGCCTTTTCAAGAGGAATGAAATTTGTGTGTTACATGAATTTTGATATAGAAATTTAATTTAAATATAAAATTATAAAAAAAATTTATATTTAACAAATACGGAAGATAAAACCACTATAACGATGCTGTTTAGTGCTTTTGTACCAAATATGATTTAATAATTAGTTGACTGATTGGTTTAGGATAATATCTTCATTGATTTGTTCCATCCACTTTTCTCATAGTAAAATCTCGTAAACAGTGTAGCTGTGGTTTGCCGCATATCGGAAAGATCGTGTAGAGGGCTATACAGAGCCGCCTGATCATGTAGTTCTGAGGTCGAGACACAGGTACTTGAATTTTCTGCGTCATCTTCTGGCATGTCTAAAAGGGTAGTAAACTATTATGTTCTAGTTTTAACAGACGGATACATTGTACAGAATAAGATGCCATTTTAGGCATTTAAAATTCTTTTTTTTTTTTGTCGGTTACAGATCAAGCAGCAATGTCATTTAACAACTATATTGTGTGGAGATGGTGTTAATATTAAGATCTCCATCTGATCTAGTTTTGATAAAAAAAAAAAAAGAACATTGTTTTCATGCTTCTTAGATGATGTTTCAAAGCATGTAGACGAAGGTGAGCACTTACCCATGACGTGGGGTTGTACTTGCTGAGCTTCAGCTAGCCATGACTAAAAAGGCTCACGGGATAAGAACAAGCCAAGTAGAATAAGAGATGAGAGAAGTGACTGTAACCCAGTGCAAAGCAAATGCGTTTTGCCACTTATTTCTAGATCAAACCAGGCCGGTGATGATAACCAGTCAACCATCTCTATCTTCGATGGAATTTGAAGGGGGAAAAAGAAGAAGAATTAAGGAACGTTTCCAGCCAAGAACTGTCTTGGTTTAATGAAATATCTGAGTATGTCATGCCAACAATAAAATTTTCCCGTTGCAATGACAAGCTTTCATTGACCTGTAACTTGTCTGTTGCATTTTAAACTTTGAATCATGCAAGATATTACTTTTTGTGCCGATCAAACCCCAGATAAATACTAGAGACACTTTAAATGATCATACTACAAGCAAAGAAACATGTCCACTGAGAGATTCAGTGAAGCTAAATTAATTCAACCTCAAATTCACTAGTACAATATGAATGATCAAATCAAACCCGCCATAAACAATCTCATCAAGGCATAACAAAACAAGATCTAAGTTCTCTAGTGCCTCTTGAACAGGAAAACAAGGAGGTCAAAATTAGGCATGATGATATCACACACACAAGACTGAAAGGTTTATGGTGATTGTAGAAATTAACTATTTCTGTGGCCCTGCATCAAAACACTGTTTTATATGAAAAAAAAAAAAAAAACCCAAGGAGAAGTCCAACCGTATCAAAAAACTCCTGGCCACTTCCCCCCTCCCTCTCTCTCTCTCTCTCTCTCTCTCTCTCTCTCTCTCTCTCTGTGTCTGTCTCTCTGTCTTTATATTAAAATTGCATTACTTTAATTTATGTAAAATATGCTGTTTTGTACTTTTGTTTTGTCGTATACCAAATTTATGGTTTAGTTAGTTGAATGATTGGTGGAGAATAACATCACCACTTGAAAGATTTGGTTGGTTAATCTTATTGCCCAACATCGCCGTTTTTACGTTTGGTTATAGCGAATTATTCGTACCACCACAATCATTTTATGCCATTTCCCAATGAAGAATAATTAGTAATCTGAAAATAATTAAAGCTTCCTTTATTGCTTGAAAACCCATGAAGGATTCTCAATCACCAATTCACGATAACAAAGCAAAATATGGTAAGATAATATGCTATAAAAATTATTACTTCAAACGATTTCACAAAGCAGAACGAAGATGATATATAAACGGACACTGGCCTTTCCCCTTGATATACTGATGAAGCTAGCCTGATCGAGCGTCAAGCCTCAGAAAATTCACTCGCTTTTTTAGTTTCAGCATTCAACTTACGATCGTCGAGGTAGTGCTGATAGGCATAGGAAACGAAGCCCCAAATAGCCAACACCATAGATATTCCCTTTATACCACTCATTTTCTCATGGAAAACGAAAATGGCAGCTATTGGAGTAATTGGCAATCCCAATGCACCTATGACATTTGAAAAGAGAGCAGACAACTCAAAGATTAATGCTACACTACCAAAAACGGAAACCTGCCAAGCAACAGCAGTCCAAAGCAGGTTCATGACATAGGAAATCTTCCCAGGTGCATATCCATCCATTTCGCTCTTTAAAAGTTTCCAATCTCCGGATGCGAAGAATCCTATCGATGTAGCAATGGATGCAACAAGGAATTGGTAGATTATAAGCTCCATGACAACTTTAAATGACTGCCGTTTTAGAACCCTCTGAAAGGTCAGCTGTTGGGAAGCAAGCGACAAGCCGTACGCTGCAGTTCCAAAAATGATGCATATGAACCCAGTTACATATTTTTCATTAGAGACTCCATGAGGTCTTTCAGAGCTATCATTTGCTACCAGGAGAACGGAGGAAATTGTTAGAAGAATAAGAGAATTGATGATGAACGGAGTGAACTTCTGTGAATTGAGGAAATAAGAGAAGAAAGCGTTAAAGGTCAATTGGGATGCTGATATCAGTACCACCATAGATACAGGGAGGTACTCAAAGCCAACTGAATACAAATACGAATTTCCAGCCGCAAGTAGTCCAAGGTATACATAGACGCAAATGAGCAAAAGGAGCGATGATAGTTTTGTTTTGACAGCAGCAGTACTGGTACTGTTGGGTGTGGTAACTAAATTACGTTGTGAAATGAAGTAATAAGGAAGGATAACAGGGAAACCAACAACTTGTACAAGTGATCCAACCCATTTGCTACTTCCACCTTTCTCAAAATAAAGTCTTGTAAGCAGTGAAGCAGATGTTTGGCCACAGACGACAAAGATTGCGTAGAGGGCTATCCGGAGCCACCTGATCATGTTGCTCTGAGGTCGAAAATCTCTTCTTTCGCTGACAGGTCCGGTACTTGAATTTGCTCCTTTAGTTTCTGGAATGTCTAAAATGGCAGTAAACTATTTAGTTCTACTTTTAACAGATAACATTAATTTGAACATAATAAGATGTCATTTTTGGTATGTAAAACTCTTATTTCTGGATGTTAGGTTGGTTGGAGATCGAAGAGAGTTTGGGTTTAACAATTCCTGGGGCAGATCAAGCAGCAATATCATCTAACAATATATTGGGTCGAGATGATGTTACTATTAAGATCTCCATCTGTAAGTATAACGAGCTGGTTTTGAATAGAACTCTTTGAGTAAACTTCTCAGATAATGTTTCAATGTATGTAGAAAGTGTTTATGCACTTACCCATGATGTGGAGTTGTAATTGTTGAGCTTCAACGATAACTAAAAGGAATGTCAGATATATCAGATCAAGCCAAGGAGAGAAAAGAGATGAGAGTAAGGGACTGTGATCCAACTCAAATCAAATGCGTGTTGCCACTTATTTATAGCTCAAAACCAGGCTGGTGATGGTACCTGGTTCTCATTGCATAACAAATAATACATGCAGTTTCTCTTATAACGGAAACTGTCGCTTTAAATCCCATTTCCTGTTAGTGGCCTTGTTTTGTGCTTTGAGAATAATTGGTTTCAGGAAAACGTAACTTTCTGGCCGTCCCATTTCCTTATGCATGGTTGCAAACACTTGACTGAGAATTTCAAAGCAAGTTTGAACAATCAATTCTTGCTTTATTTTATTCGTAGTCAGAATTCGCATGATTCAACTTTCATTTGTTTGGCCAAAAAAAAAAACTTTCATTTTTTTCTATTTATAAGGTTGAAAATGTAACTTTTTACTTCATTGAAAAATCCTCTAAATAGAAAATAAAAATGAAACCCAAGTTAAATTTTGTACAACCCTTTACAGGCTGAAGCCCAGAACAGATCATAAATCTTGAAAAGGATCTGTCTAATCTGCTGGCATCCAGCCCGTGAGAATATAAACTCCTAATGCAGCTACAATGATTTTGAAGGCATTTTCAAAGAAATTATCAAATCAAATACATGGAGAATAAAATTTTTTAATTCTGACACATATCGCACAAAAATATAGTATGTGATATTTTATTAATTTCGTTTGTAAAATTAAAAATTTTCATTGACAAAGTTTTAAATGATTTTTTTTAATCCACCATTGTTAATATTTGCAAGTGTTCAATGCCAAAACAATCAATTCAAGATGTTGCAATTTTGTCCTTATATATTTGGAGTTTGAACCTTTTTTTTTTTTCTATTAAACTATCATAAGCCGAAGTCATTTAAATCTAGCATGTATCTCGTGCTCTATATCTATCTTGAATTTGCTTCAATTTAGTGAATATCTTGAAGCAAAATTTTGCATTAACTCAAAATTAATTTTATTTTAAAAATAAATTTGTATTATAAATGTTAAATTTTCACAAATGAAATTAAAGTACTATCATGTATTTTTTTTATTATCTTAATTTGTTAATTTTTTAAAATATATCCTAATAAGATGTGTTAAATTTTTAACTGAGGAATGCATATACATCACCTTTCTTTATATTGTATGAAGAAATTGCATTATTTTAATTAATATAGAAAATTACTGTTTTGCACTTTTGTCTTGTTGTGTACGAAATATGATTTAATTAGTTGATTCATTGGTGTGGGATGAGATCTCCACTAATTTGTTCAAAGATTTTGTTGATACTTAACTACCTTTCCTAATTGTTTGTCACTCTTTTTACGTCCAGATGGTACTAGAAAACATATGAAAAGGAAAGCCAAAAGCCCCATGTAGCAAATTCATACCAGCCACGAAAATCACTTTTATTAAACCAATTCTCAATGGAGAATAATCTGAAACCATGAAGGCTTCTTCAATCATAATATCAAAGCAAAATATGATAAAGCCTTGATAAAGAAGAAGAAGATTATATGGACACTGGCCGGAGTGAGCGTCAAGGCTCAGAAACTTCGCTCGTTTTTTCAGTTTCAACATTCAACTTACGGTCGTCGAGGTAATGCTGATAGGTATAGGAAAGGAAGCCCCAAATAGCCAACACCATGGATATGCACTTTATGCTGCTCATTTTATCATGGAAAACGAAAATGGCAGCTACTGGAGTAATTGGCAATCCCAATGCACCTATGACATTTGAAAAGAGAGCAGAAAACTCAAAGATCAATGCCACACTTCCAAAAACGGAAATCTGGCAAGCAACAGCAGTCCAAAGCAGGGTCATGACATAGGAAATCTTCCCCGGTGTATATCTATCCATTTCTTTCTTTGAAAGTTTCCAATCTCCGGATGCGAAGAATCCTATAGATGTAGCAATGGATGCAACAAGGAATTGGTAGATTATAAGATCCATGACAACTTTAAATGACTGCTGCTTTAGAACCTTCCGAAGGGTCAGCTGTTGGGAAGCAAGCGACAAGCCATATGTAGCAGTTCCAAGAATGGTGCATATGAACCCAAGTACATAGTTTCCATTAGAGACTCCAGGAGGCCTTTCAGAGCTATTATTTGCTACCAGGAGAACGGAGGAAATGGTGAGGAGAACCAGAGAATTGATGATGAAAGGGGTGAACTTCTGTGAATTGAGGAAATAAGAGAAGAAAGCGTTAAAGGCCAACTGGGATGCCGAAATCACTGCTACCGTAGATACGGGGAGGTACTCAAAGCCAACTGAATACAAATACGAATTTCCAGCCGCAAGTAGTCCAAGGTACACATAGACGCAAACGAGCAAAAGGAGTGATGATGGTTTTGTTTTGACATCAGCAGTACTAATACTGTTCGGTATGGTAACTAATTTGCGTCGTGAAATGAAGTAACAGGGAAGGATAACAGGGAAACCCACAACTTGAACAAGTGTTCCAACCCATTTGCTACTTCCACCTTTCTCAAAGTAGAGTCTTGTAAGCAGTGCAGCTGCTGTTTGGCCACTGAGGACAAAGATTGTGTAGAGGGCTATCCGGAGCCACCTGATCATGTTGCTCTGATGAGGTCGAAAATCTCTTCTTTAGCTCACAGCTTCAGTCCTGGCTAAAAAGGAGTGCCAAAAAGATCAAGCCAAGGAGAGAAAATAGATGAGAGAAAAGAACTGTAACCCGAATGAAAGCAAATGCGTTTTGCCACTTATTTAGAGATCAATTCCAGGGTGGTGATGATGATAGTCACCTCAGTTGCTGGCTCGTTGGTCTCCTTGCATAATAAATAATGCATAAAATCTCGCTCTGACCTACTCTTACCGTTAGGAAACTGTCGCCTTCAACCTTTTTCCCTGTTTATGGCATGGCTTTTCACCTATTTTATGCTTTGAGAATACATGGTGGATTTCATGATTACTAATTAGGTCACCGAAAGAACAAAAACTATCGCATGTCCATTTCTGTATGGCTGCCTGCAAAAACTTTAATCGGACATCACAGTGTGAAGCCAAAAACAGAACATGTGATCTTATATGAATCTAGAAAACAGATCTGCCTTTCCTTCTACCATGCATTCCATGAATATTAATATCCTAATGCAGCTAGCTAGATATAGCGGATTTTAGAGTCTTTTTTTTTAATCCACCATTGTTATTTTAAATATTAGCAGGTGTTCGATGCCAAAACAATGGGCAATATGTATCAATTAATTAAAATATTGGCAAATTTGTCCTTGTATGTTGGATTTTGTTCCTTCTATGGTAGACAAACCAACCTAGTCTATGAGCTGAGGTCATTTAAATCTAGCATGCATGTATCCCGTGCTATATATCTCTCTCTATCATTGCTTCAATTTTATAAACACTATATACAAGGATTATTAGCTAATTTGTGGACGGTGCGATGTATAGATGATTTTTTTATTATAATTATAAGTATTATGTTACATATACATAAAATTAAATGACATATTATAAGAAAATAAAATTTTAAAAAAATTGTTCTACAAAATTCAAACATTCAATGAAGAAAAACAAGTGAATATTTTCAAGCAAAATTTTATATTATCACAAAGTTGCTTCACTAATTTTGCACTATTTATGTTTTATTTCAGTTAAAGACAAGTTAATTTTATTTAAAAGAACAATTAAAATACTATTATATATTTTTATTATATTAATTTATTGATTCTTGAAATATATCGAAGTGGGATGTATCAACTTTTTTTAATTTAAAAACTCCATTATAAATAATTTTTCATAATCTATAAATGCAATGAAGTTTTTTTTTTTTTTGCTAAAAATTGTAATTAAGTTAATCAAAACAAATTATTTTTATAAAATAAAATTTTATAAAAACAAAACGTTTTCTGTGTTTGGACCTGAAGTGGCCTTTTGTTTTCTTCCACGTTTCTGTTTTTCCAATTGAGAATTCAGCCCAAGCCAGAATCAACAGCTTTGAACTTTTAACCGCATTTGGCAATTGAAATTCCCTGATCCCACAGATTTGGTTTTTGGGGTTGTGGCCCTGTTCTTTCCATCACCACTGGTCTGATTGTTTGGTATGGCATCAATGTTTTGATGGGACCCCTGGAACAGAGGATACACCATACGCATTTGGTTTGTTTTCAGCCATCCTCATCTCCATAGGAATTGTGCTGATTGTGATTGGCTTGCCTTATTTTGGACTAAAAAAGCCCGTCGATTAAGAGCAGGTGCAAGTTAGGAAGCTAGAGTTACAAGAACAGGTTAAAACGCAGGCAGAAGCTGATGCCTAGGTTTGTAGAAGTACTTATCGGAATAACTTGACTCCGACTGCTGGAGATGCATTCCTTGATGATGCAGATTATGTTCTCGTCCAATAATACAGTAACCATTTGTTCAGTCTATGGCTTGCTAAAAGGAGTACAGCAGAAAAGGATAAATTTTATAGCACAGACGTACGATTAGATCCACAAAGTAATTAGATTCATTTACTTCCCAATGCTTTATTTGTTGGATGCAATGGGCTGAGAGACTGAGATAATGCCTCCATGCCTGACTTAAATCAACTAAGCAAATACTTTGTTTGTGGTATAAAGGAGAGATCTAGATCATAGTAAAAGCTACTCGATATAAACCTTAAGTATCCAGTAAGTTAAGGAAAACATGCCACTCTCCAACAAGCACCTTCATGCAGTTATTTTGTTATCAGCATGGCTCAATGTATTTAATTTTCAGCTTACCACTACAATAAAAACCACCATCTAGTATTTTTGCCATTATGTAGGGGTAGCAGCCCAATTTGCATAATGACTCAGTAATATCAAGAAAATAACCTGGCAATGACATCAATTGATCATCCGAAGTGTAAGCATTTCTATTGCACCCAAAAAGACACCAAGATTATCCTAAGCACATCAGATGTAGTATCATTACAAAAAGATATATCCTCTGGCTTCTCTCCTTCAGCCTGGTGTATTTGCATTACTTGAGGAGAGATCTTGTAAGATGTTCCCTTGCAGTAGCCAATGCTTGAGTTATCGTCTGTGCAACACCAAATGTGTTAATATTGTGGCAATAGTCATTGATATTTCACTATTTAAAGAATTCATTAAGGCTTTCTAGGGGAAGATATTATCAGAAGAAGAATTAAAAAAGAGGAAGGAGTGTTGCTTGTTTCAAGAATAAGGGTCGTCATACCTGCTCAGACAAAGGAGCTCCAGCATCCAAACTATGACTAGCTACCTTCCCCGCAATAACATTTGCATCAGTTTCAAGAATGATACTGCACAAAGATAAAAACAGTCAAACAGGGTGATAAGATAAGCATCTTCAGGGGACAGATGCTTCTGGTGACTTCCCTTACCATTCTTTTTCCCTTCGTTCTATATTCTAATTCCTATCCTTTTCTTTCCCCATCTAATGCATCCAACATTAAGGTGTGAATACAAAAAATCTAAATACTAGTCATTTATGTTTTTTGCTTTCAATCTTCTCACCTACATCATTATAGGGGTAAAACATGTGATTAGTGCAGAGGCATCCAGATGTTTAACCTAGTCTACCATCAGTACATTTGATGGTATTTTAGAGGGGGAGGGGGAAGAAGAATTAAGAGACATTTCCAGCCAAGAACTGTCTTGGTCTAATGAAATATCTGTGGATATCATATCAACAATAACATTTTCCAGTAGCAAAAACCAACTTCCATTGACCAATGACTAGTCAGTCTATGGCATGTGAAACTTTGAATCATACAAGATTTACATTTTTACAGATCAAACCCAGATAGATACCAGAGACACCGCAAATAATCATACAAGCAAAGAAAACTGTCTATTAAAAGATTCACGAAACTAAAATAATTCAACTTCAACGACAATAGTACAACAAATGATAATTCATACCCGCCATCAACAATCTCATCGAGGCACAACAAAATAAGATCTAAGTTCTCCAGCGCCTCCTTCTTGTCCACAGTGCCTCTGGAACAATGGGTAGAGAAAACAAGGAAAAAAAGTCAAAATTAGGCATGATGATATCGCACACATGCTTAGAACGATGGTAATAGTAGAAAGAATTATGAAAAAACCTAAGGAGAAGTCCAACTGCATCAAAAAACCCCTGGAGCACTGTGGCCAAAATAATCTCGTTTTCATTTTCGCCTCCCGTAACAAAAAAGTGAAGGTCTTGAACGAACTTGTACACGACAATATAGTTCTCAAGCATTGTTATCTCAGCTGTAAACAAAAAATAAAGCACCAAGTTGAAATAGCAATCTGAAGCAACACTTGATCCAATGCCAACCCAGGATGTTTTCTGATTCACCCACATAAAAACAATGAAAACATCGTTCAAAACAATACATCCAAGGTAAACCCTTTGTGCACAAGGAAACAACCTTTTTAAATTCCCAAAAGGAAATAACTGATGAACTCACCATTGTCAGCCTTATAATCTGTATGATTTACATGTATACAGTCAGATCAACAAAAACATAGTGCAGAAACTAATCTACCTTCGGTACGGGCATTAGTCTTTTGGGTTTTGGTAAATACTGCTTTCTCAAAGGCTTCCTTTGCAGAATTCGTTGGCCAGTCATCTGAATAATACTTAACAGCTATACGTTTCCCTTCGGAATCCAAAAGAAGGATGTTCTTAATTGAAGGGCACAACTCCTACAAACAAGAAAAGCAAAGCTCATAGAGAGATTGGATCTGAGACTAGCTCTTAGAAAAATTAAAATTATAATGAAAATTTAAATTCAAATTCGAAGTCAATAAGTTTAGATCTGCGTTAGAGATAACTGAACATAGCCAAAGCAGATCTATAAAACGCAAATTAGAAAATTTTTTCTTAAGGTTCGTACAATGCAAAATTGAAAGATAGAGAAAGAAAGCTGACCATTGTTATCTCGTTTGGAAAGATTTTCTCGGAAAAGATCGGATTTTTTTTTTGACAGATGTTCCTCTTAGCTGCAACTGTGCGTTTTAAGCGACGTGAAAGAAACGGGACGAAGGATGAAATTAATAAATGTAACTTACTATTATTACCAGCAAATTAACATTATTTGTTTAAGCGCCCCTTTATTTTCTGTATTTTTACTTTTGCCCCAGTACTGACTTTGACAATTGACACCATCATGGGCAATTTTTTTCATTTTAAGCCTCTAAACAAAGACGTTAAAATTTTTTAAATTGTAATTCAAATTCTTACGCTTCTTTTTCAACAATTTTTTTCATCGTACTGCTAAACCAAACCAAAAGAAAATGGTATTACTTCAATATTTGAGATTTGTTCTACAGATTTATTTGTAGACAGCAACAAAATGTTTGATCCATGATCACTAAAACTAAAAATCTAACATTCAATCTACCAACAAATCACGTCACTGTCGGCAGAACCTTGTGATTGTACAATACCCTCTCTGCTCCTCTCTATAAAATTTTTCGGACATCTACAATCTTTACAACATCAAGAAGCTGCTGAAATCCTCATCAACATTGGAGCGAATACATAAGTTGTTTTTGTTACTCAAGCAAAGGTTTTCTTCCAGCTTGTCTGAGCGCGGATGTTGATCTTTGGACAGATGATGGCATGTTTCCGGCATCAAAGCAATTGTGATCTGACATCAGTATCAGGAAATAAGTGGATATTCACTGGTTACGATCAAAGTAGGAATCAATATGCTTTTATAGTGCAGCCAAATGTGTTAAAAGCTTTATCCAGCAAACTTGTTGAAGAAATCAATCTATTCTAATCACAATCCATTGAAGTATAATGATAGGCATAATGGGATTGCAAAACTACGGCAAACATTCAACAAGGATTAAACTAAAATGTTTCGTTAAACAAAATATGAGCAAGCGTTTGAGCAGTTTTAGATGAACATGAAGTGCTGCAGAGACTACAAGTCAAATGATTGCTTTATTCAGTTCATAAAAGTGATCCTTTCTATCTTTAAACCAGATACACAATTCAATTTTCAAATAGTAAAAACTCCATTATCCAAAACAAATTATTCAAACTCCCAATAATGTTATACCTAACTATGGTAACAAGATCATATCATCGTTTATCACAATCTTAGTTGAAGTGGAATCAAGCTTTTGGTTTTCGACAGCAGGAACAGAGACAAGAGGCAAAGGTAAAGCTTCAACAGTGTGAAAATCTGAAGGGCCATTCAGGTTTCAAAAGGTCAACATGGGACATAGGATGGAAAGTAGACAATGTGCAAACAATAATGAATTTGATGATGCTGTAGACTTAGGTCCCCTCTTCAGATGATTTATTATCTCACATAATAAGACCTCAACTCTGATACCCTCAATCAGAAGAAATTCACACACATACACACAAAATTGAAGGGACTCTTGAATCAAATACAAGATCAAATGCAAATGCTATCATTGAGATATGAAACTTATAAGTTCAACACCTTATCCCCAAAGTGAAGCAAGAAATTCAACAGTTTCATAAATTTAGTATTACATAGGACTTTAAACAACAATTCACTTCAACTCCTCAACAACTAGGATAATGTCACTGTTAATACACAATGAATATGCATCACCTTTACCTCAGATCAAATAACCACCTAACCCAGAGATGCAATAAAAATGCAGTAATAAGTAAGTTTTTCAGGTCCCAAAATAGGAAAAGTCCCCCCCCCCCCCACCCCCTAAATTTCTACAACAAAACAAATTCACCAAAAACTAGTAGTACCACCAAATTAAAGAAATAAAGTTAATTAATTACCTAAAAATTTCAATGAATCCCCATTTGGCATCATCACTTTGAAACAGGCTTTTGCAACAAGGCTGTCAAGTAAACTTCCCCATTCTTCAAGCCACTTGGATCCGTCTTATTGGCAACTGCCCATTTCACTATCTTATAGCCAAGCTTCCCAATCAATGGCCCGTAAACTTTCTCCAGATCCGCTCCTTTACTAAAGAACCGATCCATCCACAAATACCCTCCTCCTCTCAACACTCTATCCACATCATAAAACATAAACTCCATCACCGTCACTGGTATCCACCTGTTCACCGCCCTACCACACCGGACCAGATCCATCGTCCCCTCGAAAACAGGCAACCTTTGCTGCAACGGCACGTGTAAAGGCACCAACCCTCTTAAAGCCACGGCTTCATTGTAAGGTGCATTGACGTTCAAGGTGGTGGTCAATATCGTAACATTGTACAATTTTTTCATTATTGCAGCGAAGGTTCCAGTTCCGCCGGCTATGTCAATGCCAAGACGGATCACCGAGTTAGCTGACTTAGCCAATTGCATGAACTGGTTAACGGGTAGATCGAGTTCAGAAGAGTATTTTAGCAGAGAAGAGCGTTGAGCGTTGAGATCGAAGCCTATGGGGTTGTTTTGTGAAAGACAGGCAAAAGATTTACACGAGTATTTGTTCCAGATTACGGAGGAGTCAGGGAAGGAAATTGGGAAAGGGTTTAGAGGAAGAGAGGAAGGGGGTTTTGATGAGGTTTTCGAGAAGCAACGCCGACGTGGAAGTGGGTGGCAACCGTTGAGAATAAGGGTTTCTTGGAGGTCAGGGTCATAAGGGCAGACTGAAAAAGGAGAGTAATTCATGTACCTATGGAGAAGGTCAGGGTGGTTGTGGCAGGAAGAAGCAATGGGGCCGATTTGTGAGTGGAGGATGAGATCTTGAGGTACAGTGCGGCTAGGATTGGCTGCCGCGCTGGCAGTGGAGGGGTTGTGGCGCGTGAGATGGTTGATGGTGGCGCGTATAGTATTCAGCTGGCGTAGGAGGTGATCAGGTATAGGAACAGGCAGAGGAGGTTTGGGAGATAGGACAGTGGAAGAGAGGTGGTAAAGGGAGAGGATGTTAGTAGCCACCATGGCTATGAGAAGGAGGAAGTTCAATCCCATGGTGAAACCCATTGATTCTGGTCTTCCTCCTCTCTACTTCTTCTATCTACGATGCTTTGATTCTTTCTTTTTCCTCGATCTTGGTGTTTGCTTACTTCAAGTTTTTGTCTGCTTCTTTTCTGGTCTGGATTTTGGAGCTTTGATTAGTTTAAGTTCACCTCACTTCCCAGTATTTCAGTGTGAGATTAGATGCAATAATCTTGCTGTCAGTGTTCAGATTTGATTGGGGAGATTGAATGTGAACCGCTCGTTGGAATCAAGTGGGGTCATCAGTCATATAACTGACAAAAAACAAAGAAACAAAAAAGTGATAGAAACCTCATGCAAATCTAGATTTCATAGGCATCCAATCCAAATTCCAAAGCAGAAAGAAAAGGAAATTAGGATTGCAATTTGCATGGGCCAGTGGTCAGTGACTGTAAATAAAAGGGCTGCCTGAATTTTCCATTACTATTTTATCTTTGACGAAATTATAAACAACTGGTGTCACGTGAAATCAGGATTTACTTGGTTTTGTTGAAGCAATTTCATGCAGATTTTATATTGGTTTTACCTATAAAATTATAGTAGGATTTAGGAGCTGTCACCCTCTTCTACGTGGAAAAGGATATTGCTACATTTCCACTTTGAAGAGGAAAGCATTTTTCTTTATGCCTTTCGTTTTCAGCAATTAATAAATTGCATTCTTTTTGCAATGAAAGAAACTCTATTTTGTCTTTTATCTTTAAAGTTGATTTCTCTTTAGGAAAATGCTTGTAAAATGACATTTTTTTCCCATGTTTCTTTTATTTTTTTATGATATGATTATTATTCTTTGAATTGATAGTAGATATGTAAATGATATATTAATACTTATAAATTATTGAGATTTGATTCGAATAAAATTTAAATTTGACTTAATTATTATCAAATCGAACTCAAGTAGTTCGACTTATCGATCGAACAGAATTTGAGTATTTTTATATTCGACTGGAGTAACTTACGAACTTAATCAAATTTTTATATTTAAATATATTTTTATTATTTTAATTAATAAAATATCTTAAATTTGAATTCGAGTATAAATAATCAATCTTTTATCAAATATAAGAATCGAGTTTATTTTTATATGTTAATTGAACATAATTGAATGAGCTCGATTTTTATCTCAAATAAGCTCGAATTAAAAAAATAAAACTCTAAAGAGTTCGAGTCAAGTTTCGAACATCGAATTTCGAATCGTACTCAAACTTAATATTATATCAACTTGAACTCAATTGATTATATCCATAATTGATGGTTTAAATTTCATTATTAATTTATTAGTTTTTTAAATACATCCCAACTAAGTAAATGACAATCTTTTAATTTCATCAATAAAAAATAACACACTAAATTTTATATCTTATACTCTCGAATCGATTGTATAAAAAATTTTAAAAAAAATTTATTAAATTATAATTTGATTCTTTTTAAATAAGTTATTTTTATCAATAATAATATTTTTATTTAATTTTTTAATCATTATATCATTTTTTATTATTTATATTCATTTTTTGTGATCTATCTTTAAAAATGTTAACTTTAATTTCATTAATAAATTTTAAAAATTTCACTAACAATATAAAAATCTTTTTTCTATCTATGAAATCACAATTTCTATAGACATATTTGGTAAAATTTGGTAATGATTTTTTAATTTGAGCTTGGTCTGAATGAAATTATTATTTTATTAACTAAATAATTTGTTGTTTAGATTTAATTTAAAAATGTATTTTAAAATTTATAATATAAAGTTATGGGTCCTTAGAGGAAAAAGAAAGCACCGCCGTGGGGCCCGCCCAGTGCGAAGGGCTTAAGTTTAGATACACGGATCGCTTTGTGCCGAAGCTAAAGCTAAAGCCTGTTGTAATCTCAAAAACACGAAAACAGTATCCACTTTCCCTCTTTCTCTCTCCGGTGAAGAAGGCGTTAATCCAACACTTTCCAATCCATGGTAATTCTTTTCATTTCCCGTTCTTTTTCTTATTAAATTTCTCAGCAACCAAACATCTCATTAGGGTTTCACTCCGGTTCTTTTTTTTTTTTCCTCTCTTTGTTTGAACATTCCATTTATACTTGAGAGATAAATTTAGGTTAATTTTTTTGTTCTTAAATGCTAATTACCTCTAGTTCCAAGGTCAACTGTAATTAAGTTAAGTTACTTTGTGTTGATGTTTTGGAATTCTGGGGATTCTGAAATTTCCTAATTTTGAAGGCTGATCCTGAACTCGAAGCTATTAGAAGAAGAAGGATGCAAGAGCTAATGGCTCAACATGGCGTGGTAATCTATGGTCTTTTCATTTTAATTTATAAGGAATTCTAAATTGGCTTGCTGGTTCTTTTAATTCAATGGTAGTAATCAGAGTTTACTGATAAACAGGGGAATCAACAGAACCCTGATCAACAGAAAGCTCAGGAAGATGCCAAGAGGTCAGTTTCTTGTAGATGCATGTTGTTTTTAAGTCATATGTTTTAAGAAATTTTCATGGGATCAAGATAAACCATCGATTTGACAAATAAAAGCCATTAATTTAGGGAGGCAGATGAACGGAGGCAAATGATGCTCAGTCAGATTTTGTCCTCTGAAGCTCGTGAGAGACGTAAGTTTGTATGTTATTTCACCTTTTTGGTTGATTAAAGAAACCTGCTGTTAATTGCTTATATGTGTGTTCGTATAGAATTGCTTACTGTTCTAAGTTATTTTATTTGAATATGAAGTTTAATGTTCCATTCTATATTCATGATATAAAATGCATTGTTATATCTTCGAATTCATTTTACTTTGCCTAAATGTCTGTATTTGTCATCTTGGTTGTTTATGGTCTTATGATTTAGAAAATGAGCAGAAGCGTGCTTATTAGTATCTATTGATATTAAAAGGACCTAATGAGTTTGGACTTTAAAGAATCGTAGGAGACATATAATTGGAAGTCCTTCCAGGTAAGATGTTAGGATTCTAGGAAATATCTTGATCATTTAATTATCTTGTTTGTCAAAAATTGAATTTAATCTGTTCTCTTTTGCTAATCAAGGCACAGCTTACATTTGAATTGTATAGCGTGAGATATGTAAATATAAGAATAGACTGGGCATTCTGCAAAATATAAATTGAATTGGATAGGAATCAGGCCTCATGTGGGTTGTTGTGGTGGAAGGTTTAATTCAGTTATAAACCGGCAGGAATGAATCGTAGCATGATGAGGTTTTCTCTTTATATCATACTCCTATCAAGAACAAATAATCCATAAAACTTTCTCTTATGTGATTAAAGCCCCTCTTCCTCGCCCCCTTTTTTCTTTTAAATAAAAACGAATTAAAGAGGATAATAAGAGGATGATGATATGATGAAGGTAAATAAAGATGAATGAATCAATACCACCAGGCATACAAATAATCCTTGTCATTTATGTTATTTGCTGCAATAATTTTTTTTGCAGTTGCTCGAATTGCCTTAGTGAAACCTGAGAAGGCAAGGGGTGTTGAGGATGTTCTACTAAGAGGTGCTCAGATGGGTCAGATAGTTGACAAGGTATGGTGAATTTTTGGTCTCATTGCTTTTTGTTGCATGCCTAGTATTAAGAGGTGCAATTGTTCTGTGCCATGTCTCTAACTTAGCTTGATAAAGAACTAAAATGTGTTTGGTTTAACCCATGTGAAGGTTTCTGAAGAGAGGCTTATATCACTGCTGGAACAGATAAACACCCAAACAACTAAACAGACCAAAGTCACGGTAAGTCATCACGGGTTGCTTCTTATTTAATGTATCTGCTCACAGTTTGAAATATTTTGAATTTTCTCCATTGTTTATCTGATTTTACAGATCCAGAGGCGTCGGAGTGTTCTTGATGATGACGATTAGTGTGAAACCTCAGCCTCTTTTGTGGGTTGTATGTAAGATTCATGGAGTTCATGGACCCACTTTTAGTGGGTTTTTCATATTTTCAGACTGCGTTTCCTTTGCAATGCTGTGATAGGCTGTGTTGAGCAATAAACCTGGCCGTTGGATTACAGTTTATTGAGTCATGTCAAAATGCTTATATAAGTCAAAATATAATGGAGGCAGAGGTTTGGCAACTGATGCTTCATCTGGAATTAATCAATTCCTGAAATATAATAATTTTTTAAACCCAAACCAAACAACAGCTTCGGATGCCTGTTGGCTGTGCGGGTATGGCCCTAACAATTCCCTTGGTTACCTGAAAAATCTTCGCACCGTCACAACCTAGCGGGCGCTTCTACAAAAGCTAGTGTCACTAGCAGATTCCTCCTCTTAAATCGAAACTAAATCTAAATGACACGGCAAAGAAACTGTTCCCTTGGCACAGACACTTTCGTTTGTCTCGTGCATATTACATGTCTTTCATGAGATAAAATATATCTTCCGTTTTACTTGGAAAAATAAAACTCCCGAAACCAAACAAAAATCACTCCCTTCATCCAAACTCACTGTCTCTTTCTACTCCGTGTTCTATGCACCAAACACAATTACATGCTCTATTTTGCTTATGCAGATTCACATTCATATTCGTTTTTGTCAGACGATTTTCCATATGGAAAATGATCCTTTGCTGCCGTATGTAAGTCCCAGAAAGAGAACACGCTACGGCCAACTCTCTTTCCTCTCCCAGAAAACAATGAGGTCTCTCTCCGTCTCCCTTTTACCCAATCAGAATTAAAAGATAGACTCATATTTGGTCCCTCTCCATCCTCTTCTTCTCCAACTGAATCATCTCCAATTTTTTATCCCTTGATTTCATCCCTTAACTCACCCAATCCACTGTTGAGAATTTGTTTTGAGTCTCTAGCTCCCACACGGAAATTCTAGTGAAGTTAGCTTTGAGAGTTTGTCTTGAATTCTGAAAAGATTACTAAAATTATATGAGAAGATTCTTTGGTTTAAGTTTTGTAATCTCAATAGTTAGACACTAAAAGAAGAATAGAAACTAGAAGAATAGTAAGTGGACTATTAAAAGAGGGTAACTATATTTTGAGATTAAGTTTAATTAAGTAGTTTTTTTTTTTTTTTGGTCATTTTTTCAAGTTCCAAAAGTTTCATAATTAATAAAGACATTTTGTCAGTGGATAGAGTTTACAGTAGATATTTTTTATTAGGCCAAGTAAGTATATTTGTGTGTTTCTATTTTTAGGTCTGTTGTATTATTTGTGTTTGGGTGCTGTGCTGCGCCTGTTTGTTTTTGTTTCCAACAACCGTCTCCTTCTTCTTCTCGAAAAGACATTATAATTCTTCGAAACCCTCTTTTACAACAGAACCAACTATGATCACCAGCAACTGCGTCATGGTTAAAAGACCGAAATTTCACATGGTAAAAAACCAATCTTCACAGGTCCAAAACGGCACCTGCCATGGCAGTTTTAAACGATGACATCCACCCTTCAATTCCCAAGCCTCAATTTGGTTCCCAATCTATTGTAAGATAAGCTTTTGTTCTTTTAATGTTATATTTATCATTGCTTGTTGTTATATGTTGGTTTAATAGTCATAATTTTCTGGGTCATGAAACTCACCCTGTTGTTGATGCATTATATTTTTGTTTTGTCACAGTGTTCACATTTGGATATGGTGATATTGCCCTAATAGAGTGGCTACCAAGTTGTTTTCAATATTATTTGTGTTGGTCGGGTTTGGTTTTGTCAATATTTTTCTTAGTGGGATGGTTAGTTATGTACTTGAATTGCAAGAGAATTATTTGTAGAGAACTGTTCAACTGAGGGTCAAAAGAAGGACTCGTTGAGATCTTATATAATTGATGTGAAAAAGGGGAGAATGAGGATAAGAATGAAGGTGAGATTGGCATTAGGAGTTGTGGTTCTTTGTATTGGAATTGGTGTTGATGTTATACATTTTGTTGAGAGTCTTGGGTGGTTGGATTCTTTTTACCTTTCTGTGTTACGTCGGTTATTGCCGTTGGAACGGTGATATGGCGTTTAAGACATTGCCTGATAGGATTTTTGGCTGCTATTCGGTTGCTTGTTTAGAATCTGGCCGTTGCTTAAGAGGCATAGGAGTACAGCAAAATGGGTTCTTGGTCAGGACATGACTGTCTCGGAATTTCTTGCTGCTGATAGTGAGTTATGTTTTTATATGAAATTTGGTTACTACTCTAATTGTCCATCTTCATATTTTTGACTTTCTAGTAGTTGTATGCTTGAAGCTTATTGATTGAGGCAATAATACTTGAAAGGTTAATATACTTTTGGCACTTGCTGTAGTTTTCCCCTTTTCCCCAGTAATTGCTGTAGTCCTTTTATTTCCTTGGTTGACATTTTCTAATAAAGAGAGCCTGCTAGGTCAAGTATGATCTTCTCAATTGAATTATAATAATCATCTAAACTGCTTATTACCCCCTTGCACAGACAAACACTACAAAAAATGTGCCTGAATGGTACGTATTCCTTTTGAAAGTTTGGCAGAAATGGGCCAGAACAACAAAATTTTCAAGTAGCTAATCCCAGCAATTTGGGTTAAATTGACACTGCTTCTTTCTAGAACAGACTGCAGAAGTTGCAGAACTGTTTCTTCTAAATTTGAGGTTCTAAGAGATACTTTGTTGAGGAGAAACTCAAGCCTTTTGCATTCTGAACTGTCTTATAGTGCTGCTTCTTGCCATGCTGCTAGTTTTCTTGACCAATGGTGTTTATCTGCGGCATATATTTCCTGGTGGACCGCTTAAAATTTATGAATTATCTCTGACCAAAGTGTACATGGGCCTAGAATATATGATTATAACCAAGATCGGTACGTAGTTGCTTCTTTGATGCAGTTATTTTGTATACATTGGGTACTTTCCCTCTTCTTTTTTTTCATGCTAGGTAATTGATTCAACACATGGTTTATACGAACCTTCATGCATATTCAGTTGGCCCTCTCGCTCATTCATACGAACCGTCTATTGGTCGGATGGTTGGAATGGAAGGACAAAGTCTGCTGACTGATGCTATATACAATTTTGTACAAAAAAAAATTCTTTATATAAACAAATTGCATTTATTCTTTTTCTCTTTCTGATTTATATAAACAAAGGGCTTTGTCTATCCCTCTATGTCAGATCTCAGATGTTCCATAGAACAACCTTGTATAGTAATTTAGATAATCAAAACCAGTCCAAACTGTAACAAAAATTTCCAAATCAATTAGAACCTGTTTCAGCTCTGGTCACCTACCGGGAGGTGATTTATAACAAGGCTTAGCAGGAAAAAATAATGACCTAAGCTTTACATGAGGGAAATATTGATGCTTCTTTTGTTTTTCTTCTTACTATTTTTTAAAGAACCGGAAGAAAAAAAATGAAGTCAGTGGTCTGACCTCCATTTCCAGTTCCCACTGCATTAATTAATGATAGCATGGATAGCATGGAATCTTGCAGTCAAGTAGTTAATGATGTTGTGTCTTTCTTTTTTTTCTTGCTGAACAGACATGATGTTGAAAACACACCTAATCCTTGTTGCCAATTCCATCATGAACAGCCGACACATTGGTTCAATTTGGTATCACCTTGACTTCTGTTCATGCCTAGGCCTAGCTACTCATCGGGCAGGGCCAATAAATGCCCAATTTTCGTGATTAAAAATATCAATCCCAAGTCCTAAACTCCCACGTCTATCCATTTTCATCATAACACAAAGCTTTGATCTCTTTAACACAAATCTACTTTTGTTTTACATGGCATGATAAATGAGATTCTCAATTGTTCACATAATATCACATGATTGTTGACTATTGAATCCATACATTGGAGGGTTTGAATTCAACTGTAGATTGAAGGATAGCAAGCAAAGTCAAATGGATTATTACGAGAATTCCAACAGTTGAATATTATACATTTATTTGATTCATTTATGAAATCGAGTTGAGGAATCATTTTTATACTTGATGATTCAAGCGGTCGATAAGCCCATTCTTTTGTCATTAATTAGATCAATGACTTCATTGACCGCAGTTGTTCTCGAAATCTTGGATTCCTAGTAGCAGTTTTGCTTCTTTGACAGAGTCATAAAGGATAAAGTAAACTTGCATATATAGGCATCATTTTCTGTTCATTTATTTTGTTCAGAAGATCAGCTGATATCCAAGCACCAAGCTGAGCATTTTTGCTTGGAAAATTCGAAAATTAGCCCACAAACAACAATTTGTAGGGACACACAAACCCATCAACATTAAGAAACTTTACATTGAAGTCAAGGTTTTTTTTTTCATCATCATGACCAGGCGAATGAATTCAATGCAATCTTTTCTGGTCTACCAGGCGAAAAATTCAGTGAATTAGTGAACCTTTTTGAAATAAAAAAGTAGCCTTTAGACCATGTCTCTCTATATATTCTTTGTCTTCCATAAAGCAAACTTTATTAATTTTATATTCAAAAGTTACAATTGAGTATAAACCTTGATTAGGGCTAAATTTTTTCTCAATTTCAGCGAGATTCAATCATAAAACGTATATTTTGGTATTGAAAACATTTGAGTTCTCGAATGAATCTCTAATTTTTTTTCTTTTCTTTTTCTCCCATAGAGCTTAAATTGGAGAATCAAAACAATCCCTATTTAAGTTGTAGTGAAGTGGACTGGACAGTCCGTCTTTAGCAGTGATCTTAACTGTGTGATCAAGACCCTGAATTTGATTTAGCATGTGCCGTTTACCAAGGAGAAAGAAAAAGAAAAGGAAAGAACGAAAAAACTGATAATATAAAATATGCATCACGGCATTAGCAAGTCAACTGAAGAATTTTCAACGTTGATGACTCTATCAAACAAATATTAACACATTATTTAATACTAATATGTTTCATATTTATAAAAAAATTTAAAAAAATGAGACTCTTTTATTTTTTTAATAAATAAATCATAATTTAAAAATAAAAAAATTTCTATCCTTTTCCGTAATTACTAATAGATAAAATGGTGGGACAGATCATTGAAAATAAATAAATTATAACTTACGAAAGTAGGAATGAATTATATTAAAGAAATTGACACTTGAGCTTAAGTAGTTAGAATCATTCAAAAATGTTGTTTGACTGCTTGAAAGAATCAAGCAATGGGAAGAGCTTTCACATTAGACAAGCTCAAGTTAATTAAGATTGAGATGCTTTACAGATTTGGTCAGGCATTGCATTTTTTTTATTAAAAATATTGTAACTTTTATTCGAAATCATAATTAATGAAAGAAAATTGTAGATTTAAAAAAAAATCTTAAAATCTTGACCCCTTTGAACATTCCATGTGGAGTAGACGGTGAATTATGATTTTTTTTTTTGGTAAAAAAAATTCAAAGTTAGAGAGATTGTTCAATCTCTCAAATTAATATAAAATGTACCGTATCTAATAATCTAAGATAGATGGTTATAAATTGTGCATTTGAAATGACTTCAATAAGTGATTATCGACATGACTTGAATCCAAGATTTTTTCATCGAATAAGACGAGTTTTAACCAATTAAACTAACTTCTTATTGATAATAATGAATTATGATTGATACACGTTAACTTTCCCTTTTCAGTATAAAATAAATTATTTGTATGAAAAAAAAAATGATAGCACTAAATATTGGAGAAATTATTTCATTTACATTAATAAAGATTTTAAATTTTATAAGTAAGATTAATAGAATGACATATATTTTTTAAAATATATTAAAAAATATTTACAAAAATTAAATACGTGCCAATCTCTGAAATAAACATTATATAAAAACCAACTCATTAGTACTAATTGGAATGAGCTAGGTGATTAAGATTTTGGATGATGTAAATTGGTTACCTGCTAAACTTTCTCTATTTTTCAGATATTTTTATTGCAAATTAGGAAAAGCAATTTAATTGTGCTCAGCTCTTATTAAATAGGAGTAATGTAAAGAAAAACCCAGTTGGGAAGTCTGCTTCATTAACTTTTTTTTTTTTTTTTGGAATTTTCAACATACTTTGGTTTAATGATAGTTCATCCAAAATATATACATAAAAATTTAGCAAAGAAAAGGAATATACATTAAACTTCAGGGGAATTGACCAAAATTAAGTCAATCGTGGGAAATAGGCAATTCCAAATTTTTTGTTCCTTCACTATCATATGAATTCCATACTCATTTCCAACATTTTTGCCGTGCAAAACCTACTAACAATCAAGTTTCACGAAATCCACGTTTTGTTTTAACCCAAGACAACCGACAATACTCTCCACCCTTCTCACGTAAACAAAGTGATTGACCGTGGATTTTTCTTATCACATTAAAAGTTGCAGGTTCCAATGAATTTATATATATAATTTTTTTGGGCCAAGTATAAAGATAAGAAAATCCAAGAGTAAATTAAGAATTTTAAAAAAAATTTAAAAAAAAATTTAAAAAAATTATTTACAAATTTCAGCATATTCCTAATTGTTACAGGAAATCTTATCTTACTAACAAATTAACTGCATAATTTGTTTGTAAAGTATTAAAATTTTAATTTTAATGGTAAAAATTGAATCATGACAATTTCAATTATATAAAAAAATTTTCGTTTTCATTCAACAATTTTTTAGTTGCTTGGACTGTCATTAATATGCCAATTTTGTTGTTAAACAGTTAAATAAAAAAATTTGACTCAGAAAATTATAAAGGATGCTTAAATATTAATGCAGACTAATAAAATCTGTAAAGAACACATTTTCATTCGCAGTCATCACTACATTAATTGATAAAATATTTTATATAATATAAAGTGAATTGCTATTTATGGCTTTGAGAACTACTTATTCCTACTTGTACCTACATTTTTTTCCTTTATATATATTATTAGAAAATAATGATGATTGTAAATTGTAATATGCAAATATTAATTACTCGGTGAATTCGAAAATCAATTCAATCGGTTCATGAATCATTTTTAAAAGATGACATCTAATAATTTAAAATTTAAATTTTAGCATATATAATCTCTTTTTTCTATTCTCATACTAGACCTCTTTTAATCTTTTGTAAAAAATTATTAGTTGTTTGGTACTGATCTTAAGCTTAATTAGGATGTAATTAAGCATAAATTTTAATTAATAATTACTTCACCCACTATATGACATGTCACAAATGACATTTAGGATAACATATAATCAAATTCAAGAAAACATATATCGATGACAAAAACTTAAAGATTTCAAATTTGAGAATTTTCGAATGAAAATTTTTTTTTCTCATTACATTAATTACATGTACGAAATGAAAACAAAAAATTCCATGAGGCTTTCCTTGCTAATAACTTAACCGACATCTCAAATTCGTAATTTGTTTTTTAAATTTCACGTAATTAGATTAGATTTGATTGTAACTTTGAACATAAATTTGAACCCTTCTTTATTAATAGAATATCACTAAACCCTAGATATGACTTATATCTAACCCTAATTATAAGAATTTATTCTTCCCATTTTTGGAGCTCCAATGACAAAAGTGAATGGTAGCAACACTTAATAAAACGTGGTGGGATGATGTATGAACTTATAGCTGGGGAAAGGCTAATTTTGTGGCTGGAATTATGGGGAAGAGTCGACATCTGAAAGATTCCTTTTTTTTTTTTTCATTGTACACACCTAACCAAAAACCTGCCCTCCTGTATTGATAATGACTATATTTTGCCATGCTTTTGATTTATGTCACATATAATGGATGCAAACTCATTCATAAGGTCAACAATCTCATGCTCTTTATTTTCCAACCCAAAAAAATTCAAGTTCTTCCTTTCATCAAATGTCGTCTTGCTTAAGCAATCTACCTTGATCACTCCACTCAAACCACATCCCATTTCTTTATATAACACAAATACTCTTCATAATTTATATATCAATCGAGATTCAATTTTGTGAGAAGCACTTCAAAAAAAATTGTAAATACAATGAGCTTGACACGGGAGCGTGTTTTTAAAATTGTTTGAGGAAAAAATTAGGTTTGAATAAAATTTGAGATATTTTATTAAAAAAAATATTTTTTATATTTTTATATATAATATCTATTTCATTCATTTAGCCACATTAATATTCAAAACAAATATTATCTATTATATATACAAAAAAAATACATATAATAATAAATTATAAATATATGTATATACAAATGTACATACATAAAATACATTTTTTTGGTTTGAGGTAGAATGATAGTATAACTTTTATTATTAATCATTTGACCTTTTTTTTTTTTTTCACTTTTTGGTTTAAATGACCAAGAAACTCAACTTCCATGATTTATGGTTTCTAGTGATCAATTTTGAAATTATTTGTTTGAAGGAGAAAGTGTTCGTTTTATTTATTCAATCATTTTATTCGACCTCCAAAATTATGAGTCTATGATCAAGTTATTACTCGTTTTAATCATATGAAACCACACCTACTTTTAGACATCGGCTACGATATTACATAAATCGAGAATTCCAAGTCAATTCATATGCATAAAAATAATAAATTTGCAAACTCTTATTTCATTAATGGAGAAAATTTATATGGAATTTTTTAGGTGAAATTTGTGATTTAAAAAAAATTAATTTAATAAAAAAATTCAAATAAAAAATTGATATAGTTTAATGTGAAGATCAACTATATGTAAAATTTTTTTTTTAAATATTGTTTATAATTCAAATTTGATTGATATTTATTTAATGGTAAAAAAATTATTAATATTTTGACTAAAAATGCCTATCTAAAAATATATATCAAAATTTATTAAATTTTTTTTAAAATTTTACACTCTTAATTTATGTAACGAAACTTTCAATTTATCAATTTTAATTTTTAATTTTAATTTTAATTTTATTATTTTTAATTAAAAAAATTCACCTAAAAAACTTCATCTAAATATTTTCCTTAATTAATCAAGATTTTATGTTTTTTTTCCCTCTACGAAAATGATGGCCTTGAAACGAATTATGAATGTATTATTAGAAAACCCTAAAATTTGGTTCATGTCATGTCATGCATAAATAACTTCCTCTTTGCTTCTTTTTCTTCTGATATCTTCAAATTAAATAAAAGTTATTTCAAAAGAATTCATGATTTTGTTACTCAACAACTAACATTTTAGGAAAGTGGGTTCCATGTCATTCCATAGTAGATAGAAATGCACCTTTACCTTATGAATATTCAAAATAATAAACTCAAAAATTAAAAAAAAGAAAGAAAAACATAGAGAAAGAAAGAGGAAGAAGAGTCATTGGTGAATTGAAGCAAAAAATAACCTACTAGAAAATTAAGATGCTTTCTTTCTTTTTTTTTTCTTTTTTTAAAATAATTTTTTATTTGTTTTATAATTTACGTGTTATGACTAAATTTATTAAAATAGACAATACGGATATTCCGATTAGGACTAATCGGACCTTGACAGAGATTTTTGAGCTCAAACTCAACTTAAAATATTAAATTATTAATAAAAATATTAAAGTTGTATTATCACATATATAATAAATATATAATTTTTTATAATTTTATATTCAAGTTAGACATTTTACTTATAATTAATTAATTTTAAGTTAAATATTTAAAAAAAATTAAAAAATTAATATTTTAATATATATTTTTAAAAATTTAAATCTCTTGAATATGACGAATTGGATCAAATCTTGAACATAACCTTTAAAAAAAACCTAACCAGACTAATCTGACCTGTGAACACATGTAGCTATGATAAAGGCAACTTAATTAATAAAATTTTATTCTTACGCAAACAATTACCCACAAATTACGGCATGACATGTACGTATCCGTTCATCAATAATATAGTTTGAGTATAATTTTATTCAAACCTTTTTTAATTAATTAATTAATTAATTAATTAGATTTTGCTTTGGAATAAAAGAAAGCTTTTAACTAGTTTATAAGTTGAGATCATCATCCTAATTTTAAAATCTTTAATAATCAAATGGATTTTCATAGCATACAATTCATAAATAATTAATTTCACCTATTAAATCTTTTGATGCTTACAATAAATATTAGCTCCACTATCACATCATTCTTATTGATGATTTTGGGTTTTAAATTTTGAAATTTTTGTTCAATTTTGGCCTTTGAATTTTTTTTTTTTTCAAAACTTGATGTCTCTGACCAATTCTTTGGCATAGTGATGAGTTAGGTTTGTCATAATTTTTAATGTTATCATTTTTTCCTTTCCATTTTTAGTTTATAATATGTATTTACGTGTGCATATAATAATAAATTTTAATCATTTTCTTTGTATTTGATGACTGCACTATTTTTTTTTTTTTTTGGTTTAAAGTAGAGTAACGTCTTATTACATGAAAAGGGAGAGGGAAAAGCTTGGTTCAAACCTAAATTTTAATGTATTCCTTAAGGCTTTTTTTGTTACTAGATTAATAAGTGGAAGATGACTGCAATATCTTTTGGTTTGAGGAGAAATGATTAAATGCTAAACATAAAACAAAATTTCTTGTTCCTTCCTTCTATATATATGGGAGGTCGAAATTTAAGAGATAGAAGGAGGATTGTGAATGTCGGAGATTGAATTTTAAACTTTTATTAAAAATTTTTTTAAAATTAAAAATCGATAAATCATTTGAATTAAATATCAAATTCGAATTGCAGGATTTTATAAAATTAAATTTACTTGGAATGAAAACGAAAGAGAAGTAATTGCAAAGAGTGTCAGTTTGCGGATCAAATACAGGTAGCTATTAGGAAACATCAATGGGATGATTACCGGTGAACTAATTAATTTTTCTTGGCACAGCAAATATGGATACATGATACATCAATTGCACAAATTGACGGTGTTGAAGACAAATTCGGCGACAACTCTTCATAAATGTGATCTTCATAACTGGCTAACAACATTTAATCACCCCCCAGATGTCTTCTTCTTAGCTAATTTGTGATTTGATCCACTTTACCTGATTTTCGGTTCCAAACACTGAGATTCTGCCCATCAATTAAGTTTTTCTTGGTCCAAAGCAATAAATAAGAAAAAATGAAAATTTTTAAAGACGTTGGTATTTATAAAAATTTAAATTTTAATTCAATTAATTTATAAAATTATTTTAAAAAATATCATTAAATCTATTTGATTTTTAAATATCAACACTTGTAATCCCGTTTTGATTATTGTCGTAACAGTTTTGAGACCACCAGACGTAAAAGAGTTTTAAAATCGAAGTAAATAGGGGAGTCGTCACCAATCTTTATTAGAATGTGATTGACCACCCAAAAGTTTATCTTTTTAATAAAATCATAAAAACGAGTTTAAAGTTTATCAAAAAGATAAATTTCAATCTACGAAAAATCAGGTTAGGCTCAGGAGTCGGTTACGTGTGAGAAAGGATTAGCACATCCATAACACCCATAAATTGGTACCATTTAATTATACGCTATTTTCAGTGTTGGATAAAAATGATTTTGACTTAAAATTTAATACTAATTCCCTTCGTTTAGAAAAATAAAATTTTGTTAAAGCTCTTTATTTAGAAATATCGAGAAAATTTTGAAGTTAAAGAATTATCTTAAAATTTTTCAACATCTAGGCAGAATTTAAAATAACTTTTTTCGCTTAAATTTAACACAATAATCCTTAAAATGAAATAACAATCTTTATAAAAAATTATTGGTAACTCTCCAACATCTAGACAGAGTACCAAGAATTATTTCTTTCGGAATATTATTTTTATTTTATTTTGTAATATCATAATTTTTTTAAATGTATTATTCTTTTTTTATTATAAAATATTTTATCATCAAATAGTAAATAAAAATTAAAGAGAGAATAATGCAGACAATTATTGATGATAACATGCTAACGTATGTATGCTAATGAATGTCATGTAAAATGAAATGCAATTTAAAAGTTGGATTCTTAAGTATAATTAGGCCACCCTGACTCTCCAACATCTAAGCAAAGCTTAGGTGCGACTATTTATATTTAAGATCACAATTTACTATTATACTTTTTATTTATTAATCTTATTATTAATGTGAATTAAAATTCGTGTAAAAAACTTAACGAAGTAAAGTTTCCTAAATATCCCATCATCTAGGCGGCATTTGTGAACAGATCACTTCAAATGAGATTTTCAAACGTGTCCTTAAGATTTTTAGAATGTTTTGAATAAGGGCTTGAGTAAAGGTTTTAAGGTTAGGGTTTCAAGATTTTGAAGATTTGGATTTTAGGGTTTTGGTTTGAGTTTTGAGGGTTTTTGGGTTTGGTTTTAAGATTTAGAGAGTCTTAAGGCTTTGATTTTAGGGTATAAAAGGTTTAGGGTTTTGATTTTAGAGTTTGAAGATTTTAGGGTTTCGGTTTTAAATTTTGAGGTTTGGGGTTTTGATTTAAGGGTTTGGATTTTAGGGATTTGGATTTAAGAGTTTAAAGGTTTGGGATTTCGAATTTTATGGGGTTTTAAATTTTAGGGGTTTCAGATTTTAGGGGGTTTGGATTTAAGAGATTTTGGTTTTTTAGGGGTTTCAGATTTTTGGATTTTTAAGATTTTGGATTTTAAAGGATTTTGGATTTTAGGGGTTTTAGAAACCTAAGATTTTGAGAATTAAGAATTAGTGTTCAAGGTTTCGTTTTTAAGAAAATATGAACATCTCTAAAAATCCTCAACATCTAGGCGAATTTTTGAAGCAAGTTCAATTTTAATAATTTTTGAAAATTAATTAAAAATTTCTTATATATTTTTTTTATGAAAATTTTTTAATAATAATTTTTCAACATCTAGGCGAAATTATTTTTTTAGGAAAATATTTTTTATTCTTTCCAACATCTAGGTAGAAATAATAATAATAATTATTCTATTATTATTATTATTATCTTAAGCATTTTTAATAAATATTTTTAATTATTATCTTACTTACTTTCATTTTTATTATTATTAATTTTAACATGCACGAATAATAAAATAAAAAATACTCAAAATAACAAAAATGATAATATAAAAAAAATTAAGAAATTCAAAAAAAAAATTTACCTGAACCGGATCGGTTAACGGTCCGATCAACGACCGACTCGGTTGGATCGAAAAAGGGGTTGGTTCGACTTACGGTTCAGTTGAACCAGCTGAAGAGCGATTTAGTCCAGTTTGATCGAACCAGTTTAGAGCTGTTAGAGGAACCGAGTCAGCGAGTCATTGCGCGGATCCCGAGTCAGGTCACGGGCACGCGCGGGGATCCTTCCTGGTCCAGACAATGTCGTTTTGGCTCTTTGTTCCCCTATAAAAGACCTCTATTTTTTTTTCAGCTCATTCCTTCCCCCTTTCAGAAAAAAAAATTTCAGACCTTCTAGGAGAGCTCTTAGGTTTCGTCGGCGTCCGACGTCGGACTGTCGCTTCGACTGTCGTTTAGGTCATCACCGACGGTTGTCATCAGCGGTTGAAAACACTAAAAAATTTTTAGAAGCTCCTTTCAACGAGATCTTTCTAGATCCGACGTCCGTTTTACCAGAAACAACCCTGATCGACGTAGATCGGGGCTTGAAGCTTTCGGTTTCCTTTCCTTCTTTTTTTTTGAAAATTAACTTTTTGTTTTTGGTTTATTTTTTGCAAGGCTTGCTCGGTGCTGATGGTTCCTCACCGTAGGAAAGGACTGCGTTTTTTTTTTTTCCTCTTGTGTTTTGTTTTTTTTTTTATTTTTTTTGTTATGGGTATGGATTTGGGGTTTCTGAGAAAGTTGGGGTTTTTGGGTGTGTGGATTTTGGTAGTAGCCAAATGGGTGCTTGGTCTGAGAGCTTTCAGAGAGACTGAAAGGAAAGGTGATCTAATGCTTTATAGGGTTGGGATGGTGGTAGCAAGCAGTCAGAGTATAGTAAGGATAAGGGTATGGTGCTGGTAGTGGGGTGGGTGGGTAGTGGTGCCGTGCAAGGCACCACTGCCAACCCAAACCCTCTTTTTTATTTTTTTTGTATTTTATATTTTATAAATTTTTAATTTTAATTAAACCAATATTATTGTTATTAATAAACAAGAACTAAAAATAGTAGACCCAGAGAATCAGGAATAAGGCAAAGATAAAGATAACGATTTTGTCCAGAAGCAAATCATGGATTTTTCAAAAGTTTTTTTTTTAACCACAAGTCAAATGATAAAGAAAATTACCGGGACAACACCGTAAGTCGAGACGTAAGCAAAAACAATCGGGACAACACCGCGAGTTGATAAGTAAAGAATCGATCGGGATAACACCGCGAATTGAGAAATAAAAAATCAATTGGGACAACATCACGAATCGAAATCATGCCCGAAGATCTTACAGAAATCATGTCCGGAGGTCTTATAGAATTGACTGAGATAACATCGCAAGTTGAGAATAATGAATTGATTGGGATAACATCGCGAATCGAAATCATGCCCGAAGGTCTTACATAATCGACTAGGATAACATCGCAAGTCAAGAATAATGAATCGATCGAGATAATACCGTGAATCAAAATTATGCCCGGAGGTTTTATATAAATCATGCCCGGAGGTCTTATAGAATCGACTGGGACAACACCGCAAGTCAAGAATAATAAATCAATCGAGATAACACCACGAATTGAATTTATGTTCGGAGGTTTTAGAAATCAAGATCTTTAAATGCTTATCTCAATCAGAGGCGATAGAACTTTGAAATTTTAAAATTTTTTTAAAAATGGCTTTTTCCCAATTAGAGTTAATGAATGCAATCAATGATACAAATATCCATCTTGATCAAATGATGCTAATGGAAATGTTGATAAAAATACAAATCTCAATGCAAATGCAAGAATGCGAATGCTTAATGCAACTATATTTGACAATGACAATATTTTTTTCATGTAAATGCTCTTACAAATACCTTTTCTTAAGATGCAGATGCCATGGTGCAAATCTGAATTTTCTTATGGTATGAATGCAAATATCTTGTGCAAGTGTAAATGCAAGTGATGCAAATGCGAATGTCTCTCTTGTGGTACAGATATAAGTGATGCAAATGCAAATATCCCTTTCATGATGCACAGATGAGCAATGTAAATTTGAATATCCTTTTTTTTTAGGTCAAATGTTTTTCTCATGATACGAGTAATGCAAATGCAAGATCTTTCAAAAGGTTTTGCATCGAGAATTTTTTTATTTTGGATAGAACCTTGAAACTCTAAAACTTCTTTTGGGGCCAAATAAACTGGACTTAAATTTTATTGAATGCCAGCTAAACTAGGCTTAAAACCTCATTTGAAGCCAGATAAATTGGGTTTAAAACTTCTTTGATGGCTAGATAAACTGGGCTTAAAGCTTCATTGATTGCCAGATAAACTGAGCTTAAATGTCATTGATGGCCAAATAAACTGGGCTTAAATTTTATTGATGGTCAGATAAACTAAGCTTAAATTTTATTGATGGCCAGATAAACTGGGCTTAAAGTTTCATTGATGGCCAGATAAACTGAGCTTAAAATTTCATTTGAGGCCAGATAAAAGCTTCATCAATGTTCAGATAAACTGGGCTTAAAATTTTTTTTTTTTTTTTAGAATTTGGCAGTCCCTATCAAAAATGAAAAAAGTGAGGATTTTCTTTTTAAATGGATGTAATAGTTTTGTAGATAACGATGTTTATTCAAAAGGTTCCAACCCTTGAAGGGAGTGAAAGAGGCATGCAAGCTCACAAATGAAACATAAGCTTTTTTAAAAGCATGAATTCCTGAAAATCAAACATATTCAACATTTTTCTTAGTCTCTAAATGCGACATTTTGATATATGTTAAGATCAATTGTAAGGGCTTGAGATTTTAAAGGGTTATTTGGGAATAATCAACCCATCTCATATTTTTATGGCTTTGATATTTCAGATATTTCAAAAAAGTTTGGCTTTACTTTTGTTTAGTATCCACCATACTTAGCATTAGGAGTGACCTTTCAGGGTTGGCTCTAAATTGCCCTTTTGAGGGTTTTCACCCTAGAGCCACTTTTATTTTTATTTTTCTCTTTCTTTTTTTTTTTTACACACCATGCACTTGAAAATTCAAATCTAATCCAAAAGAGGAAAAGAATTTTTGCAAAAAGGTTTAACGGTTCAAACAAGAGATTAGGTAATAAAAGGAAAACTCAAAAAATTCATGTTCATTTTTTCAAGAGAAACTCTTCAAGTTTAAGCTTTCATACCTGATCCAATATAGACTTTTCAAAAGTTATAATGTAGGATAAGGTTCATGGTTGCCAAAGAAAAGGATAAAAAGGCCTAAAACAAGTATTTAAGGGTATTTGAAACTAAGGATCATTTTTTATTTGAAGGATACACTCTAAGGTATATTCTATTTTGATGCTTTCTACCCATTCATTTCTTTTTTTTTTTCTTCTTTTTTTCTTCCTTTCCTTTCATTTTTTTTCCTTTCACTGAGTGGATTCAAAACTTTTATGAACTTTTATATCGGATTTTTACCCCTATCACATGAGATTCCATTAGACATTCTCATTCTTATCCTTCAAACGTTTTTTTTTTCCCCATAATGTAGAAGGTGATCCTTAGTCAGGGTTTATTTTGAAAGAATTCAATCAGGCTTAAAGAGGTAACAAGAGATAAATTTTTATTTTTGTGAAAGGATAATGAAAGATAGTCATTTGTCATTTCAAGCATAAACACTTAAATTAAATACTACTCTTTAGGAAAATGGACTTGAAAAAAGATTTTTTCTCTCAAAAAAATTTTTTGGTTTTTTTTTTCTTTTTTTGGTTTTTTTTATCTTTTTTTTTTCAAAAGTTTGACTTTGTCATGACCTTTTTTGGATTTGCTCAAAAGTTTTTTTAAGTGCATGATGTCATAACCAATTTTTTTGGCTTTTTTTTCTTTTTTTTTATGCCCTCATAGCTTACACATAGATTCATTTTATCAGTAACATGTTTCATGAAAGATGTCCCATTTTAGCAAACCACCCATAATGAAAAGTAATTACAAGAGAAGGGTTATATGAAATGGATAAGAAAAAGATTATGTGGGGTAAATATGTTTAAGGTATCAAATGATCTAAGTTACTCCACAAAAAGAGAAAAAAAAGGTTAATCATAACTCAAGTTATCTTAGAGGTAATGAGGTATTTCTTTTCTGACAAATATACCTCAAGACAAAAGATCGGGTAATTTTGGGATAAAAAGCTGAAAGGGTAGTATGCTTAAGTGCATTTTACAAAACTTGGATTTAAAAATTTTGAAACTATAGTATAATCTTGTCATATCAAATTATCACATTTGAATTCTAAAAAAAAGAAAGTCATATAAACTTGATTTTCTATGAACCACACATTTTTTAATGGCTGTTTCATTTGTTCATTGCCTTAGAAAAAAATATTGCCAACAATATCAGGTGAAAATAAGGTTCACAAATTTGAATTCAAGGCTATTAAGGATTCATGACTGATGAAATGGGGTCAATTGAATGAGCAAATTGGCATTTAGGTATTTGAAAATTTTATAATAGTGATCGCCAATTCATCTTAGACTTAAAACTTTTTTTTTGCTACTTTTTTTGTTGTATTTTTTTAAGACATTTCTCTAGCCTCGATACTTAGCCACATGGGACTTTATTCATATCGAACATCTTTCTTCTTTTTTTTAAAAAAAAAAAAACCAACTATATATCAAAACTTACACGAAATAAAACACTATGATGCACAATGTTTACTCATGCAATGCAAACCTTAAGACTTGACCAAAAAGAATTTATCATCTTGATCGTATTCTTAAGATGATATTCAAAGTTACACAAACAAAAATTTCTCCTTTGATGTTTCAACTTTAGCATCACTAAATTGCAACTCTATTACTATCAATCATCAAGACTACCAACTAGCTCTTTAAACTTTGCAACATCTACGTCGATCAAAGCTTGAACTTTATCCTTGAAGGCAGTATAATCTTCTATGGAATACCCCTTAACTCTATCATGAAATTCACATTTAGCATTAAGATCATATCATTTCAGGTACGAAAGCTTTTTGGGTCTTGCAGGAACAACAAAGATCATATGATTCTCTATTAGTAAAGTAAAAAGCTTAACGTAAGGTATTGAAAGTGAATGATACATTTTGGCTCTCTTTCTCTTACGACTCTGTGAATGGCTTAAGTTGATCCTTGGTTCTGTTTGTGGTGAAAAAATTTGAGCACACAGATGAAGTGGTCAAAAAAATCATCGATCAAAAATATTGGTTGGGGATAATATGGTAGCCATTATGAATAATCATCTGTTGGATCTTCTTGCATCATGGTGAGATTTCTCTCATTTTACCCTTTAACAATTGTTTCTTGGGCTTATTTTGTAAAAATATCTCTTCTTTTTTATCACCAGTATCTATAATTCTTTTTTTTCTTATCTCATCCTCAATTCTACCCACAATAAATAATAAATTCGTAAACTCTGATGAAGTATTGTTGATCAACTTATCATAATAAGTAGAAGGAGAAGTATCCACAAACAGAGAATTTAACTTCCTATTAGTAAGAGGTGGTTGTACCTATGATACCATATTCTTTCATCTAACAGCATATTCTTTGTAGGCAACTTTTCATCACCAAATACCCAACCATTTTGTGATAGTATTGAGCCAAATGTATTTTAAGACATTCAGTTCCGTTATACTTTTTGAAATCTAAGGCTTTGAATCTTGATGAAATAATGAGATTAGGCACTAGACTAAGTTCATTGGCGTCAACATTCTCATACATATCATGGTATTCTATTACCTTCAATCTCTCTTTCAACAGATCAAATTTATCTTTCATCATTGTATCTCTTGATGGATCTGGCACCCTATTTAATTTTTTTTTATTCTTTAGGATCATCCCCATTAGGCATAACAGTGGAGTCGTTAAGAGTGCACTTGAGATCGATATTTATCTGAATTCATGGCATCTTGGCAGAAATGTCAATTAAAGGTTGATGAGTAGTTAGAGGTACTTGTGGCATATGAGGGTCTTGAACATATGTGGACCCAGACGGATACAGTGATGTTTCAACAATTGTTTCCTCCCTTGCCCCATGTGTTTCAATAACTCCTTTTCCTTTTGTCAACTCCGTTAACATCTATTTTAATTCTGTCAACTGTCTGTTCATGTTTTGTTGCATTCCTGTAACTGTTTCACTGATCTCTCATTGAGCCTTTTCTACTCTGTTCATTCGATTGGCATATTCATTTTCCATGATTTCGGTACTGGCTCGAGTGTTATAAGTGTGCAGACTCAACTGACCTTTTTTTTTTAAATAGTTATCCTTAAACCTTTTATTAATTACCAGAAGTCATAAATGTATAGCATGAATTCTATTATATAAAAAAAAATTACTTCGAAAGTTTAACGAAAGTATATTTACAATTATCATTCTTTGTCTTTAGCTGGCATGAAAAGCTATGAATTCAAGCAAATGATGTATGATATGCAAGTTAAATTTTGTTATTTTGATAAGGGGAAACTTGAATTCCATCCTATATTCAAAATGGGTCATCTAGATATATCCCTTTTTCTTCAAAAATTTGACAAAAGTATATTCATAACCGTCACTCTTTTTCACTGGCTCCCATTATTAAAGGTGGACAGAAGCATCAATTCATAAAAAATCTAGGTTAAAAGAAGTTTTTATTCATTCTAAAAGTATCAAGTTTGCACATCATAAACCATTCTAGGGCTGGGGCCAAAAAGTGCCAGACTTGTTTCCACTTCCCTTTGTTTCACCTAAAAAATAGTTGACTATGATTACTAGGGATGACAATTCTTTACTTAAAAAGCTTTTTATTCATCATCTTGACCAACCCTACTATTGACTGCAGCATTACCTACCATCTTGGCATGGATCAAAGACGAATTCTCGTGAATAACTGGCTTCATCTTGGTATCAAAACTCAGATATTCAATTTTCATCAGATATTTTTTATCTGAAAACAATATTACATACCTAAAACTTTTTAAAATTTATAATTTTTAAATAATAATTTTAATAACATGTCAATTCATTAAAGGTAGTCGGCATGAACCCTGTATGTTTGTTTTACAAGGATTGTTAGAAGGATACATGGCAGGGAGCTGAAAACGTGGGAGACTAGAGAAAAGGGGCTAAAGCAGAAAGCGAAGGCGGAAGCAGCAAAGGCTTTCTCCCACGTGCCTGTCGGGGGTGTCGGGCTGTCGGGTACGGTCAAATGCCGGTGCCAATAGTTTTTAGAGTTGGAATGTTTGACCGCTATTTTTTTCTTCTTCCCTTTGGAAGTGAAAGTGAAAATGGTTGGAATCAAATTCGATTTAATTTTTTAAATAATAAATAAATTTTAAATTTTGATTTAAATTTAAAATTAAATTTTTATATGATTCAATCATTTGAATCAAATTTTATTAGTTTAACTTAATTTATTGATTTTTAAATTTTAAATTTTAAATTTTATATATTATTTTAATATATTTAAATAAATTTAAATATAAAATAATTATTTTATTTTATAAAAATTTAAAATTTATATTAATAAAAATATATAATATAATGTAATATAATTTTTTATTTTTTACATTTTAATTTAAAATTTAATTCAAATTTAATATATATTTAATATTTAAATTTAATCAAAATTGAATAAAAATTTAATTTAAAATAAACTAAACATTACAATTTCAAATAAATTTTTTTATTTTTTTATTTTTTTAACCATTGCTTCCCCTTCACCTTCTTCATTCTCCTTCATCTTCCCCTAAAACGCATCCCGTGACTACAACCCATTACTGGTAGTCTTCGCTGACTCCTCCTCCTCACCACGCTCCCTTCAAGCGCGTCCCTCCACTCTCTTCCCTTTTTTTTTTATACCTTTTTTCCCATTGGAATGGAAAGTGTTCATATAAACCATAGACTACAATTAAATTTAAATTAAATCATTTTCCTTTTAATTTCAAGGGAATTTTATTTTCCTAAGTGCATAGTTTTGTCTAATTACTAAAATATATGCATGATATTAGGGTCTTAATGAATTGTTTTTTCCCTTTATCTAAAAATCCCCATATCTCATCCTTTTGTCATTTAACTTCACCTTTTTTTTCTTATCATTGTACATAACAGTACAACTATATGTTATTGGCAATTTTTTTTCATTTTTATTATTTTTATAGAGGCAAAAGTGAAAAATTAGAATATATTGGGCAGATTAATGAGAATTTAATAAGAAAAATGTGGGTCAGGCATGGTAGATGAGACTTGGTATGGGATAGGAAATTAATGTTTCCATACTAGAAGCCACTTTTTGCTCTTCTCATTGGTTGGTGCTTTGTCAACCATCTTTATAAAGTGGCAGTGAAACAAAAGTCCTATTCAAATCTCTCTATATATATGTCTTCATCATGATTTATTTATATTTATTTATATATAACTCAAACAAGATAAAAAGAGATGGCTTGAAACCCTGAAAGTCCAAAAGCCAAAACAAATCTTACCCAGCTCAAAAAATATAAGCTTTCTCTCTCCCTCTATATTCCTTTAAACTTTTCTTATATTCTTTTGTTTTGTATACTTTCTCCCATGTCGGATCATGAATTTAGAGACTTTTACGACCATGCAACAGTCCACAATGATCATCAGCAAAGTGTTGGTGAAACCGACATTTATAGGGTTTCATCATCATCAGCTGATCATCCTTCATACATGAGCTTCACCGATTGTTTACACAGTAATTTCGTGGACTATGGTTCACTTGAAAAAGCCTTTGGTTTGTCACCTTCATCCTCTGAAATGTTTTCTTCAGTCGAAGGCAGCAATCAGACGACGAAGCAGAAGGTTGGTGAAGGGGATTTAGGAGGTAATAATACAAGTGAACTTATGACAACTCCTAATTCTTCTATTTCTTCTTCCTCAAGCGACGCTGGTTGTGAAGAAGATTCAGATAAGAGCAAGAAAGAAAGGCAACCAAAAGAATCATCAGAAGATGGAGGGGAAAGATCTAAGAAAGGGTAACTAAAGTTTTTTTTCTTTTTTTCCTTTTTCTTCATATTGCTAATTAATTTTTTTTTTTCCTTTTTCTTCATATTGCTAATTAATCCATGACTATCACTCCAAATATAGGCATCTGGGGGTGTAACTGTTGTGTTTATTGTATATCTAACAGGAACAAAGCAAAAAAGAAAGGAGAGACAAAGCAAAAAGAACCACGATTTGCTTTCATGACTAAAAGTGAAGTTGATCATCTTGAAGATGGATATAGATGGAGAAAATATGGACAAAAAGCTGTGAAGAATAGCCCATATCCAAGGTTGGTTTTTCCCTTTCCTTAATTTACAACCAAACAAAAGTTGAAATAATCTTATCTTCTATATAATCAAGAAAACTGCATACAAAATCATGTCTGAAACCTTGATTAAGGTTTGCTGTGTGCTTGCATTACATCTTCTCGCCCCCTTCTTTTGACTACCAAGATAAGTCAATTTATGAAACTTAAGCTGTAAGTAATAAATAACTTGATGGGTTTGTGTAATTGGCTTTGCAAGTTAATAAAAGTCTAAAAACATTTTTTCTTCTAATCAATCCCTGTATATGATCACTAGACTTTCTTGGGAAAATAAGCACAAACTTGTGGTGCATAAAGATTTTCCAGCTTCCTTAATCTTAATTTGCTAATCCCTGGTTAACACTTGCTATCTTTTTTAGCCTGCAAGAATTCCTAATCCAAGGAACATTTCTGATCTGTGATTTCTTAATGCAGAAGCTACTACAGGTGCACTACTCAGAAGTGTAAGGTCAAGAAAAGAGTGGAGAGGTCATTCCAGGATCCATCGGTCGTGATCACGACATATGAAGGCCAACACAACCACCCACCTCCCACGACACTGAGAGGAAGTGCAGCAGGGCTATTCCCACCTTCCATGTTAACGCCATCGCCACTGGCGGGGCCAGGCTTCCCACAAGAATTGTTTATGCCTATGCCTCATCATCACATGAATAACCAAGCCGGTGCAGGTTCAATGTTTGCAGAAAACTTTAACCCGTTTCAGCAGTACCACCACCATCAGGTTCCTGACTATGGACTTCTTCAGGACATGGTTCCTTCCAGGTTCCTTAAGCAAGAACCATGAGTCGCCTCTTTCTACATCTTTTACTCCGTGTGTATATATATGTAACTACCTACTTTATTATTGATTTCATCTGACTTCTTTACAACCTAAGAATTATTCTTCAGTTACTGATCTAAAAAGGCCTAACATCAAGGACTATAGATCATTGGAGTAGGAAATGTTTTCCTTTGCACTTGAAACTCGGTTGTCTTGCCACATACATTTATACCGGAAAATGCCTCTTTGATAGGAGATCAGTGTGAGGGGTCATAGTAGTTTTTGAAGGAAAAAAAAACTACTACTGGATTAAAGTTGCTTTTATGTTTGTTTATTATCATCCTTACGGAATTATTAGTGAAGAATGCGAGAAACATTAATTTCCTTTAATTTTTTTTAAAATAAAAAGGTATGCTGAAAGCGTTTAAACAAGCCTCGATCCGAGATGTAGGAGTCATCCTGTCAGAGAAGGCAGAATCCTAGTCCTAGTCGAATATGCAGGAATATCTAAACAGGTGAATATCACCGATAATTATTGTATTATAATTAATTAATTATAATTTAAAATTAATAAGATTGATTACATATTTTTTTATTATAATTAGATAATTTATAAAATTATAATAAAAAAATTGTAAGTGAAATACTTCCAAACTAAATGAAGAAAATGTCATGGCTTAACTTTCCTTTAATTTGGTAGTTACTTATAATAATCAGATATTTTTCCTTCACATTTTTATAAAATGACCACAAAATTTTATTATAATCATATATATATATATATATAAGTAATAAAAATTTGACATAGTATAAATGCAAGTGCCTATATTATACCTAACTTTTAATTTGTCATTGTTAAATTTGACTTGGAGAGACGTAGGAGCCACGTTTTCAGTCCAGACTTGCACTAAATTATTGGGAGACTGTCTTCCTGATGAGATCACCAAATTCTAGAGTTAAAGGAATCTAGCATATCACTTACAGTTTTATTTATTATAATTTTATAATTATTCAATCCTAATAAAATATTATGGATATCATATCAAATTTTGGTTGATTTTATATATTCTAAATTATAATTAATTTATTATATTATAATTATTATAAGTGATATGCTTCCATTAAAAACTTACGATTGAATTATCTAATCCTGCTCCCTTAATGGAGTTGAAAATATATGAAGAAATTCCTTAGTTAGATGTAGTCAAAGTAAAAGAATTAAGTGTTCATTAAGAAATAAAGTGCTTTTTTGCTTATCTTTTTTTTTTTTTTAACAAATGGAGGCCTAAGGGATAGAGAAAGGAGAATTAAGATGTTGGTAATTCAATTTCAATGTTCTAAGAATCCACCTCTAAGAAGTGGGTAAGCTAAATGATAGGTTTTATATTTGACTATTCAATAATTGAAGGGAAAAGTCCAACAATCATGTAGTTTATTAATAAAATGTTAAAGTTTTAGTTTCAATCATAAATATTCAAATTATGGTACTTTAAATAAAAAATAATAATTGAAGTGAAAATATCTTTTTTTTTAATTTTAAAACTAAAGTATAAGAGTAGTGTATGAATTTATATCAAAGTAATTAAGTATTATTGAAAAAACAATGAGACACTAATCTATGTTTTTAAGTCGCTATCAAATCATCTAACAAACTCAAATTTGATAACAAATTAAAGAAGCGTGAGGATGAATCAAGTAATTGGCAAACAGATTGCATTTCATTTGAATTTAATTGCTTGATAAGTTTGAATTGTAGATAATGATTTAGGTGTTGGGCATGATATTTATAGCATAGAGGTTTCTTGAAATAATTAATTTGGAAGTCTTCCTCTAATTGTGAAATAATGTTTTGGTAGGTGCAAGTGATCTTATTGTTTTAGTTCATTTATATGAAATCATATAAACAAGTATAAATTATAATTAAAATCATAATTAAATAATACTCTATGTATATCACATAACTATATATTATATCAACTCAAAAAAATTAAAGAAGAAACTGAGTTTATAAGTATATGATCAATATAAACCAAATAAAATGTTTAGATTATAAGAGGAAAATGTTTGAATAAAAATTAATAACACTACAAGAAATCTGGCATATAATAACGCTAAAAAAAGCATTGGTAAAACATCAAAATCTGTCAATATAGCATCATAAACCCTATACCGACGATCAAAATATGTATTATAATAAATTTTTAATCATCAATATATCCTTTGTCGATATAAACTTATACTGACATTTTTTAAGGTGTTAAAATAGCTTATAAAGATATACCTACGGTTCAAGACCGTTAGTAAATGTATATCTGTTGATATGGCATCTGTAGTGTGTTAAACCATTATACATTTTACTGACAGTTAACACCCATCAGTATAGACTTATATGTTTTAATTTTTTTTGCCTATACCAACGATTAATACTCGTCAGTATAGACTGTTAATATAACCTAAAATATTTCAATAGTAAAATGCGTCGGTATAAATTTTAAGGCATCGATAAAAAAATTTTTGAATTATATTTTTAGTTATTAATATTAATTTATTTATAATCATAATATGATAGGATTTCATATAAAATAAAAATACATAAAAAAGTAAAAATATTTAATAACATTTGAAATAAAACAACAACCAAATTGTTTTATAATCCACAAATTTAAAATAAGTCAAGAACTAACATTATTGTACCAAATTTGAAAAAAAAAGACATTAATATCTATGATTGAATGTCTACAAACATGGTACTTGAAGTTTGCATCAAAGAATCCTCTTGGTGCTTTAATAATAGCTGAACCTCAAATCTTTTATATATTTTTTGAACAATGTTTTGAAGATTGTTCACATCAGATGCATATCGATCTACTGCAACTCTTGTTTCAATGCCGGAGCCATATAATTCATTTCTTGATCAGCTAGATTTTTATTTAAGAAATTCTTGTAAAAGCGAAGCAGGTATTAAAATTTCAGAAAGAAAGATTTTTTTCTATGACATTTTTATCAGAAAAGCCTAAAGATAAGCTGCTTACTAGATTAATAAGATAAACTCTTCCCTAGCTATATGTTCTATAGTCACATTTATCAAAAAATCACCAATCCTTAGTAGAATAGATAAAGTTTTCATCTATTTTTTCTATTGAAACTGTTTCATTAACAAAAACAGTGTCGTTAATAACATTTTTAAGCCATTCTCTACTTTTTGAGGTGATAAAGACTGAGCCTAGATTCATCCAATACAGTCAAAGAAACAAAAATAAATAAGCATGCTCAATGATACAAAATTGAAATGCAAAAAATAAAAAATACTTTTGAGAAATGACGATAGTTTTTATGCTTTAACTTTGATTCGGCTCTAAAACAAAATGGGTGCTAATGGGTTTAACTTTGTAAAGTCGATGAAAGGTGGAGAGAGGTAGGAGGTGGAGATTAAATATGTAAAGTCGGTGGGAGGTGGAGGTAAAAAAAAAATATTTAAATTCATAAGCCCACCATTTTTTTTTTTGGATTATTGAAGACATTTTTTTTTTCAAAAACACCTTGAATAATCCTTTACAAAAAATTCAATAGAGTTATTCAAAGCATTTCTGGTAAAAAAATGCATTGAATAATTTCTTCTGGTAAAAAATACCTTGAATAATTCTTCTGGTAAAAAATACCTTGAATAATTTCAATAGAGTTATTCAAAGCATTTGACCAAAAATGCTTTCAAGAATCCTTCATAAAAATTTATTGATGGAACTATTCAAGGTATTTTTAGTCAAAAACACATTCAATAGGGATTATTGAAGGTGTTTTTAACAAAAAAAACCTTCAACAATCTCTCATAAAAATTTATTGAGGGAACTATTCAAGATATTTTTAGCCAAAAACACATTCAATAATCCCTTTCAAAATTTATGGAAAGGATTATTGAAGACATTTTTTGTCAAAAATGCCTTTAATAGTCCATTACAAAAAATTCAATGGGGTTATTCAATACGTTTTTAACTAAAAATGCCTTGAATAATTCCCCTTCAATTTTTATTAAAGGGGATTACTCAAAGCGTTTTTGGCCAAAACACCTTAAATAATCCCCTGCCATTATTTTTTAGATTATTCAAAGCATTTTTGGGCTGAAACGATTTGAATAATCCCTTCAATGCGGTTATTCAATGCGTTTTTAACTAAAAATGCCTTGAATAATTCCCCTTCAATTTTTATTAAAAGGGATTACTCAAAGCGTTTTTGGCCAAAACACCTTAAATAATCCCCTGCCATTATTTTTTGGATTATTCAAAGCATTTTTGGGCTGAAACGATTTGAATAATCCCTTCATAAAAATTAAATGAGGTTATTCAAGTTTTTTCTAGCCAAAAACGCTTTGAATAATTTCATACTTTTTTTTTAAATTATTTAAGGCGTTTTTGATCAGAAATACCTTGAACAATCTTTTACAAAAAATTGAATAGGATTTATTCAAACGCCTTGAATAATTCATTTACAAAAACACTGGAGTAATTTAGTTAATTAAAGCATACGGTTATTAACTATAAAATCGTAGTTCGATCCCTCCCTTTAGCGTTTTGAAGGATTATTCAAGGTATTTTTAGCCAAAAAATACCTTCAATAATCCTTTGAAAAACTCTCAAAATACTAGAGGAAGGGATTAAAACTATGACTTTATGATTAATAACTGTATGCTTTAATCTACTGAGTTGTTCTAATATTTTTATTAATGAATTATTCAATTTTTTATAAGGGATTATTCAAGGCGTTTCTGACCAAAAACGTTTTCAATAATCCTATGCAAATTTTTTTATATGGATTATTGAAGGCATTTTTGACCAAAAATACCTTCAATAATCTTTCTCAAAAATTTATTGAATGGGTTATTGAAAGTTTTTTTGACAAAAAATACCTTCAATAATCCTATTCAATTTTTTGTAAACCAATAGTTTTTTGTTTTTGTTTTAAGCCTATATTGAGTTTTTTTTAATAACTGTCAGTATATAACATATTTATACTGATGGATAGTGATATACCATTAGAAAAAATTTATTTATATCAACGGTTAAATAAAGTGTTAGTATAAGTATGTTATATTCTGACGATATTAAAAATTCATTAATAAAAATCTCTTTTACAAATAGAATTTGACCGTCAGTAAATAATCCATAAAAAATTTTTTTGAATGGATTATTGAATGTGTTTTTGGCCAAAAACGCCTTCGATAATCTCATTCAATTTTTTGTAAGCCAGTAATTTTTTATTTTAAGCCTATACCGACGATTATATTAATAACTATCAGTATATAACATATTTATATTGACAGATAGTCATATATCGTCAAAAAATTTTATTTATATCGAGGTTAAATAAAGTATCGGTATAAGTATAGTATATTCTGACGGTATTAAAAATCTATCAGTAAAAATTTTTTTTATTGATGAAATTTGACCATCAATATAACCAAGCGTCAATATATGAAAACTTTTTTGTATCATAAGATCAATCTAACTGTTTAGATTTTTGGTAAAAATTTGAAAGAGATTTTGATATAATACAAAAAGAAAAAAAATTAAAGCAATAAACTTTAAAATTTCAAATCAATATAACAATTGATCATATCAACATTTTTTTTTTAATGCTAAAGAGTGAGAAAAGAATTTGAAAAAATAAATTGTACATATAAGCAAGTTAAAGAAGAAATTAATGGGGATTAAAACTTTAAATTTCAATCACTTTATTAATATCATTGGATGTTGAATCAAGTGATAAGAGAATTTATTCTTTTTTTTTTTTTTGTTGCCTCTAATTTAAATCTTCAAGAGATTGTGGAAAAATAAATTTTCATGAATTTCATAAATTTAACGCCAATAAATCTGTTTGAATCAATTAAAAGAGAGGATTAATCGAACGAAATTTAAAAACTTCTTATCTTTTAATAAAAAAGTTATTTATTAAGATTAATAACTATTAGGATAAATTTGGATCGTTAATCTTATACTAAAATGTTTTATTACAACCTTAAACCATTATACTATTTCCGATTATTCATTTGGAAATTACAAGATGTTAAAGTGTTTAATTCCATAGCTTTTCAAACAGTTCATATAGAAATTACTTTGAAGACGAATTTAAAATGATGCTAAGAGACTGTCGATTGGGTCAACATAAGGAAGAACCTGCCCATCATTTTCAGCCTGCAACTAAACTTACTAGGCCCTAAATTGATACCAAAAGTTCTGATATTAACTACAAATTTAGCAAAAAATTGGGTTCAGAAAATCATTTTCAGAATCCCAAGGGGCTGGTTTTGTTATTTCATCATTTTCCTTCTGTCAGATTGTCAATTATACCATTACCTAATCATACCATTTCTTAATTATACCAAATCAAATAACCAATCATACCATTTCTTAATTAAAACAAAATACAATTATTAACCAGTTTGTCCATTTTTGATCAAGCAAAAAAGCACTTATTTTAATCATTTAATTGATCCAACCAACAAAAAAAAAAAAAGATTGGGTGGGTTCCTTAGTATGCACTTTTTAATACCCTTATTATATTATAAAAAAATAAAAGAAAAAATAATTTCTCTAAATTGGAAAAATATTAGTTAATTTATCACTAAAATTATATTTTTCTATAATTGTAATAAATTTTGCTAAAATGACAAGAATTATAGTAGTACTTATAAAAGATGAATACTTTTATAGAAGCTTAAATAGAAAGTACACAACATAATTAAATTAGAAAGTTAATCCTAATTAATTAATATCCTTTATCCTTTCCTAATTCCTTGGACTTATTACACATTATTATTATTATTATTATTATTATTATTATATAAGGTACCATATTAATTTAATTAAAATAACTGAACATTCCATCTGTCTGTTCAAAATAATTTTCTTTATTATTATTTTTTTAAATTTGTTTTTCTCGATCTCTGACTGTCTGATCAGTTCACATTTACACGCCCAAAATTGAAAGCAAGATAGCAATCAGAAAACGCAACCCAACTACTGCATCACGGGAAGAACAACCGTTCGAAAGAGAGAGAGAGGGTGAAAACGACGTCATATCGAACTTTTTTTCTTCTATTCTTCAAGCAAGCTGCTAAGAGGTCTCTTTATCTCCGTCAATCTCTTTTAATCTACATTGTTTTCAGAATCTTCGATTTGGCTTTGTTGTTAAAAATTTTAAATCGTTGTTTTATGGAGGTTTTGTAAACGAGCATGTCATAGCACACCACACATCTCTCTCTGTACTACGCATTGTTTTTCTCTTTCTTTGGTAACCATTTCTTTCTTTCTTTCTTCTTTTTTTTTTAATCTGAATTTATATTTTTTTAATTTTTTGGAATTGATTTGATTCAGTGCTGTTGCAATTTTTACAGTTGGAGGAGTTTATTGTTTGATCCAGAAAAGAAATGGTGGTTTCTGGGCCAATCACGCCTGGACAGGTATGGTTTTGAATTTGAATTTTATTGATTCAATGTTTTTCGTTAAGTTTAGATTTAGTTTTGAGATTTTGTTATTTGATTGAATTTGAACAATGTGATTTTTGAGCTGAAAATATTTGTAGTAGTTTTGCAAGTCTTGAATTTGTGATTTCTATGTGCTAATTTTGGATTCTGTTATTTCGTTTTTTAGAAAGTATTTTGGATTCACGCCAAGAATTTTATATGTACTAATTTTGGATTCTGAGTTTTGATTTCATTTTTCCACTTTGAATTAGTGAAATTTCTTTTTTTTTTTTTTATAAGAATTTTTATGGCTATTGGATGTACATAACTGGGTAGCTTGGTTTGATAAGTGAAGAGATTTTACTTGTAGCCTATATGTGCATATTTCACTCCACTATTCTAACTTTAATTATTTCACTTGTTCTTATAGATGTATTATTTGATCTTTCTTTGCACTTTTCTTTTTTATTTAGTTTTCTTGTACACACTAGTTTTGACTTAAATATATAATGAAGTCCTTTTATTATGCTGCAGGTGTCTTTTCTCTTAGGAGTTATCCCAGTTTTCATTGCATGGATATACTCAGAGTTCCTAGAATACAAGAAATCTGCATCTCATTCTAAAGTGTAAGAGATCTTTTCTCCTAAGAATTAACATGGGTGCACAATTTTGTTGTATTTTCTGATGCTGACGACTGAGTTTCAATTTGCAGCCATTCAGACAATAATCTGGTTGAATTACGAGAGGAGACAGTTAAAGAAGATGACCGGGCTGTTTTGCTTGAAGGAGGTCTCGCAAGATCAGCTTCTGCTAAATTCCATAGTTCATCGATCAAAACAAACTTGATTAGGTTGCTTTCTTTAGGTTTCATTGTTGTTATGGAGTTTTCCTGATTGTACTCTTTACACTCATCTTACCATTTCCATCTTATGATTTTCCAGGTTCTTAACTATGGAAGACTCTTTCCTGCTGGAAAATCGAGCAATTTTGAGAGCAATGTTAGTCATAAACAGAAATACACTTTTTTAATAGCTTTCTGTTTCGTCTAATGTTTGACAATGCAATCTATTGCAGGGCTGAGTTTGGGGCTATCCTAGTGTACTTCTATATATGTGACCGCACAAATTTACTAGGAGAATCTACCAAGGTGATTTTATAATTCTTGATTGTGTTATTGATTGTACTTCATGATTTGATCTGTGATTTTTTTGGAAATGCTACTAAGTATAGTTTTGCATCTGTATTCCTAGTGAGGTCTTGACTTTCATTTGTATGGATAATCATATTTTTTCGTGCTTTCTGGTTCTGTTGGTGCCTTCTTTTTATCTATGTCCATCTTTTCATTCTTAATTTCTTTCCCCTTCAAAATGACCAAAAGAGGCTTTAATTTGGGTTCACTAGTCTCATAAAAAACTCTTTAAGTAAATTCCAGTATCCTTGGAGCTCATTGTTTTTCTTCCTTATTTTCCTTTTAGGTGAATGTTATTTTATAGAAGCAACCCCTTTAAAGAGGCTTTAATTTGGGTTCACTAGTCTCATAAAAAACTCTTTAAGTAAATTCCAGTATCCTTGGAGCTCATTGTTTTTCTTCCTTATTTTCCTTTTAGGTGAATGTTATTTTATAGAAGCAACCCCTTTGTACTTGCATCCTTCCTTGAGTCCTCCAGTTTGGGAGGATATTTAATCTTTCTGTAATAACCAGTTTGTGGTCACTATGTCCTTTCACTAATAGTTCGATACATAGGAGTACTGTACATTGCCCGAAAGGCTGAAAGTATTTTCTTCTCTTGTGGTTGGAAATGTTTGATGGCTAAGTTTTTCCCTCTTAAATGGTTTAAAGTAGCTATATATTTGCAAATTGATGGTAGCTTGAGGATTAGTGCTTTTTTCTTTTTTCACATGCTGATGAACACTACAGGGAATTATTTATTTATTTTATATTATTTCTTATGTGTGATTCCTTGACAGAAATACAACCGTGATCTTTTCCTCTTTCTCTACGCTCTTCTCATCATAGTTTCAGCAATGACTTCTTTGACGAAACATAATGACAAATCAGCATTCTCTGGAAAAACTATGCAATACCTAAGTAGGCATCAGACTGAAGAATGGAGAGGATGGATGCAGGTGAGTATTTACTGTTAGACTTGTAACCTGTTAAGGAGTAACTATCATATGAAAATATTTCCCATAACTTGTGAAACTATCATATGAAAATGCTGTAGATTTGAGTATTCAGTCTTTAGATCTGCACTGATGTTCACACACAGCTATTCCTATCTCTGTCAGATTTTTTAGATTGCTTGTGTTTTCTGTTCCATGGAATCCATGCTATCTATTGACCATTTCTTGTGCACTAAATATTTTTTAGGAGTTTTGTTAGCTGCACTTACGTTACATTTTTGCTTTTACAGGTCCTATTTCTAATGTACCATTACTTTGCTGCAATGGAGATATATAATGCAATACGTGTCTTTATCGCTGCATATGTTTGGATGACTGGATTTGGAAACTTCTCATTCTATTATATCAGAAAGGACTTTAGCCTAGCACGTTTCGCCCAGGTGATATTTTCTCTCTGGGCTCTAATGCTATATCAGCATACAAGTTATGTAGTTCTTAATATTTTTATACATATCAAATATATCTGAGGTCCTTGTATAACTTCAATTTGATGCAGATGATGTGGCGACTAAACTTCTTTGTAGCATTTTGCTGTATTGTTCTCAACAATGAGTATATGCTTTACTACATATGCCCAATGCATACGCTTTTCACACTAATGGTGTATGGAGCTCTTGGGATTTTCAATAAGTATAATGAGATACCATCAGTGATGGCAGTGAAAATTCTTGCATGCTTTCTCATAGTTATCTTTCTCTGGGAAATTCCTGGAGTTTTTGAAATATTCTGGAGTCCATTAACTTTCCTATTAGGTCAGCAACCTACCTAACTTCTTTCTTCTACTTTTCTTTTGATTTATCAACTTACCAGTGATTTACTGCTTAGAAAGTTCCTGTCCTTATATTCAGCTCCCTTAATATGCTTCTAAATATTTTTTATTGCATTTTAAGTTGGAATGTATTGCTTTCAAATATGTGTACCTCACATGTGAATGAATCCAGTTGAATTTCATTTTTTAATATTAAATTTAAAGCAAGTTCATTCTTCTTGGATTGGATATGTTATAGCTGTTTGCTTATATCACTTGAATATGATAGGGTACACTGATCCTGCAAAACCTGATCTCTCTCGACTACATGAGTGGCATTTTAGATCTGGTCTCGATCGCTATATATGGATAATTGGAATGATATATGCCTACTATCATCCCAATGTAAGTTTGTTAAATTTTTTAGTCACTGGGAAGTCTTGTTCTCTTGGTTCACAAGTAACTATTTTTTAAAAAAATATTTTAAATCTTAGGTTGAGAAATGGATGGAAAATTTGGAGGAATGTGAAACAAAGAGAAAATTCTCAATCAAAGCAAGCGTTGTTGCATTTTCTTTATTTGTAAGTTGCCTGATCTTTTATTCACCATATTACTATTATGCTTATTTGTTTTTGATGAACACTTTTTTGTATGTTCTTAAATTCTTCAGGTTGGCTATATGTGGTATGAATGTATTTACAAGCTGGACAAGGTTACTTACAACAAATACCATCCCTACACATCTTGGATTCCCATAACGTGCGTATTAGGATTTCTTTTTCTAATTCACTTGGCACACTTGAGGAAGTTTATGTGATGACACATGGAATATCTTGTACAATTAAATCACTTTAGTTCAATTTCCCATATCTGATTATTATCTCTGCTTTCTTGTGATTCTAGTGTCTACATTTGCTTGCGGAATTTTACTCAGCAGCTTCGGAGTTACTCTTTGACTCTCTTTGTGTATGTTTTGGACTATAACTAATTTATTCAATCTGTGCCTTCCTTACCGGAATATGAATCATTGATCTGCTTTTTGAGGAGTTTCTGGTGTTATTTTGCACTTACTCTAATTATGTTACATTTTTTGTGCTCCATAGGTGGCTTGGAAAGATAACTCTGGAGACTTACATTTCTCAATTTCATATCTGGTTGAGGTTTGTATACCAATTAAAGTTTTCTCTTTTTAATTTGATCCTCAAACTGATATTTAAAGAATAGCCTGGGAGTTAAATAAGTTAACCTTTTTATCCAGTTCTGCATCTGCGTCCTATTAAAAGCATGATAATTGGACAAATCACCAAAGCAGCGGGCGAGTAACAAATTTACATGTCTTTAAGATTCTCATAATTGCATTTCATGCATGCAGGTCAGACATGCCTAACGGACAACCTAAGTGGCTTCTTTCTTTCATCCCAGAATATCCACTGCTCAACTTTATGCTCGCAACTGGCATTTATATCTTGGTAAGCAACTTTTCTCCATTCTTCCATATTTTGCCGACAGTTTTAATTTTATTCGTTTTGTTCATTTTCCTGCCATCCATTGCCTTGCTTCTGCAGATATCTCATCGCCTGTTTGAATTAACAAATACACTCAAGTCAGTTTTCATACCCGCCAAAGACAACCGACAGCTGCTATATAATTTCATTGCTGGAGTAGCTATTTCACTGTGTTTGTACTGCACCTCCCTCGTTCTTCTTCAGATTCCTCGTTCAGCTGTAAGCTCCTAATTCCAATGAAGCATTAATGAGTTCTTTGATTTATAAACGATGCATGGGCTGCTTTTTTTTTTTCTTTGTTTTTTACATACCATATTCTCTTCCAAACTACAGTTGATCAGAATTTGTTATGTTCTTAACCTGCATGTCAACTCCATAATTACAGGCCTGAGAAAGCATGTCTCAGAGGGGTTAGACAGAGCTTTTACATCGGACATACGAGAAAACAAACAACTTGGAAGATGTCTACGCATCTAGCTTCTGAATCAAATGTTTCCAACGATTTTGAGTGAAAAATGCCCATATTTTTGTCCTTTGAGCTGAAACCACAAATCTTGGCTTTGCCTTGGAGTATGATTGGGGGGCAGACAACTGACATGAAGGAAATCTTCTTTCGTTCTTTCCTTTTTCTTTTCTCTTACGATTTGTTGTAATATTAGTAACTGCCATATACTGTTTCCGTCGTCATTTTTTCGATTATTCATTGAAGAAAATGTAGATTCATGTGACATAAGTATGTGTTATCCCGGCACCAAACAAATTCGAGATCCAATGCTAATGCTATTTTTCTTATTACGAAACTTCCCTAGTCATAAGCTAATTAATAAGGTAATATTTACTTGTTTTCATCAAAAGCATAATTTTTTATTAAGATTTAAATCTTAAATTATTGAATTCATCTCTTTGAAGCATTTCTTCAAAATAAAATGAAAAAAAAAATCAATTAAACTTGATGAAAATTTTTTTTAAAGTGAGAAATTTTGAAGGTTAGTCGACTAATTAAATCACTGTATTAATCTATTAATACGAAGTAGAAAGGGATTGAAAGATGCCAAATTTTAAGAACGTTAATTGTTGACAGGTCCACCTCAAGGGTTGTAATGTAATTATCTTTGGTAATTGATAGTTAAATGGGAATATTCTTATTCTATTTTCATTCTAGGCATGAAACATGTTTTTTGTGCTTATAGCCAAATTTGAGAAAAAATTTGTACTACTTTTTTTTTAGAGGCCAAAGTGTTTTCTAAAAGGTATACCTTGGCTTGCATTTACTTGCAAAATGAAAATTATGCAATCTTTTATGAAGTATATATATATATATATATATATATATATATATATTAATAATTAAATTATTTTTATTTAAAAAATAAAAAAATCGATTATAAATATTAAAATTTAAACATTATATTTATTAATTATATAAATCAATTAAATTAAATTTTAAATTTGACCTTTTGACCTGTTTTATTTGTTTTAACAGATTAGATCGATGGAAACCTTCAACTGATTTGGTCCTCAAAATAAATGGGAGGGTCCCTCCTTGGTATCTATAAATTTCATTGAATTAAATGGATGAATGAAAAATTTTGCTTAGAACCCACAAAATTTAATGTGTGAAAAGTCAGTACAGAAAGAAAGCTGTTAGGAAAACAACAAATAAAAAGTAAGAACAGGTAACAATAAGATGTTAACTACTTAAAGTTTAGAATCTGTATGTAAATTATTCAAGTTTGAAGTTCCATTATTGAAAGATGATTTGTAAGTTTGAAAAATTTTTAAAAATTTATAAATTTTTTGTGAATTGATAATTTATCTTGATTTTTAAAATAAGGTAATTGTTTTTACTCTTTGATTTTTTTTTACAAAAAAAATTATTAAAGCATAGTAATGCCAGAATAATCACCATAGATATGTTTTTTTTTAGCAAAAGATATCCAGATAATTTGAACTCATACTCTATTTGATAATATGCAAGTTGAGTTCTAATATATTGAATCAAATTCAAATAATTCACTGAGTAGCTTGACTCATTCAAAACATAAATTTCATCACGGCTCAATGCCAAATGGAATAAAAAAAATGTTGCTTTTAATGAAAGATCAATGTATCAAAACTAGCCGATACTGGCTTGGGACAGAATTGGCCACAAACACTAAAAGAAAGGGCACGTTTGGTGGTTGCATATGGTTTGCCGTGCAATGTCAGAAAGTGGTATGAATTTCTTCTCTGGGGTTCATTTGGAAAAGGCAAATTAGGTTCCCCTAACGTTTCTCTTCATGCCAATAATATATTTCGAACAAACCCTGACAGTTTCCGTGACTTTTGCCATAAACAATAATGAAGTTAATTGGAATTCCAACATTTCTTCACGTCCCATTTTTATAAAAGGAAACTTTGATATTTAATTATCATAATTAAATGGCAAAACCTACAATAATAAGTTTATTGTCAACTTTCTTGGGAATGGATTTTTGCACAGATTTCTTAATCACATTTTTAAAATGTAAGCACAATTTTGTTTATTATTTATTAAAATGTTAAGTTGAATTTGAAATTCCAAATTTACTAATTTTATAATTTTATTAAAAATTAAATTTGTTTGACTAAAAAATCAATAAAGGAGAAAGAACTATACATATTTTGCCGTCCTTAAAGCTGCGAAAATCCTATGAGAAAAGAACAAAGCAAGTTGAGTTAATGTTTTTCTTTAGCGTGGTTTTTTTTTTGTCTTGAGTACCATGGATGGTGTAAAAAAAAAAAAAAAATTAAATTCAATGACATTGGACCTTGAAGAGAGCTGGGACTGTAAATAAAGCGTGGACTACCCTACACTACTCCAGCACAGCCAGTTGCCAGACATTTAATATGGTCCTTCACAGCCGATGAAGCCACGTGCTTGGCTTTATAGTCTGCCTTGTATGCTTTACGTCCTCTATTTCATCGCCTGCGTTTTGGTTTCTGAAGTACTCAGAACTTTGACATGGAGGAAGCTCCAGAAATTCAACTCCAGATCATGGGTAAGCCACCTCTCTCTTCTTCATATCCAAATAATTAAACCATCAAGGAAGAAACAAACAATTCTGAAAGTTTTCTTTTATTTTTTAGATTGTCAAACCTTGATGTTTGGTGTTTTATGAGGTGAAAGTTTTGATGCATATCCAATTGTACTATATACGTGTAGAAGCTTCTAATTTCTTTCCATTTTCCTAACTCTTTACCCTTTCTCGTTTCTGTTTCTTCTTTTGACAATTAAGACGGTGCAATTGAAGCACCCTCCTGAATGCTGAAGTCAATGCAGCTTCAGATTGGAATTATCGATCAATATGTATTGATGATCACGCTTGGAAACATATGTTTTGTTTGTGTTTTCCACTGCTCCCAACTTGAAAAGCTTTTACCTGCAGGAATTATATTCAAGAAAAGTACTCATCATTTTCATTCAAGAATCAGTTTATTGGGATGTGAATTCTCATATATAAGCCTATTAGCTGCAGGAAATGAACACATGCATGTATTTTTTTTTACCAGGTCATGAAGACAAAGAGGCAAATTCGGTTGAGCAAACAAAGGGCGGCAGCCACTCGGGAGTCACAGCTCGAAAGAGAAGCTATAAGTGGTGGCTCCTAATGGCATTTTACGCATTCATTGTCCTTGCCGGCCAGTCAGCGGCTACACTTCTTGGAAGACTGTACTATGACAAAGGAGGAAAAAGCAAGTGGATGGCAACCTTAGTTCAACCTGCAGGCTTCCCAGTTCTCATTCCCTTGTATTACCTTTCATCATATAAAACTTCAACACAAAACACTAGTTGCAGCAACATGATAAACCCACCATCTCTTTTAGTCCTTTTAGCTATGTATATTACACTTGGAGTACTTGTGGCAGCATCTTCTCTGTTGTTTTCAGTTGGGCTTTTATACCTTCCTGTCTCCACTTATACCCTCATTTGTGCTTCCCAGTTAGCCTTCAATGCCTGCTTTTCCTTCTTCCTCAATTCCGAGAAGTTCACTCCTTTCATAATCAACTCCCTTGTCCTCCTCACAATCTCTTCTACTCTTCTTGTGTTCCAAAACAATTCGTCAGGATCCACGGCAGCTTCTAAAGGAAAGTATGTGATCGGATTTGTATGTACAATTGCTGCTTCAGCCGGGTACGGGCTAAACCTTTCCCTATCACAACTCTGTTTCCAAAGGATTCTGAAGAAGCAAACGTTCAAGGTTGTCTTAGAGATGATAATCTTTCCGTCACTGGTTGCAACTTTGGTAATCCTCGTGGGATTTTTCGCTAGCGGGGATTGGAAAAGTGTGGGTGCAGAAATGGAAGGGTTTAAACTAGGCAAGGTATCGTACGTGAATATCTTGGTTTGGATTGCTATAGCTTGGCAAGTTTTCTCGATTGGTTCGGTGGGGTTGATCTTCGAAGTCTCTTCAGTTTTCTCCAACGTCATCAGCACTCTTGGAATACCCACTGTTCCAGTCTTGGCAATGGTATTTTTCCACGATCAAATGACTGGCATCAAAGTGATTTCCATGTTGTTGGCTATTTGGGGCTTTGTTTCCTATGTTTACCAGCATTATCTCGATGATCGCAAGTCTAAGACGACTGCAAAAGTTTAGTTGTTGTTTTCAAGAAACACTGCTGGTTACTTAATTATGACTGGAAAAGTTTGGTTGTTGTTTCCAAGAAACACTGCTGGTTACTTAATTATGACCCAGCAAGCATGTATTTTACAGTTATTTTCCAATGACAGAATTTTCATTAGCCAAATTCCTCTATTCATGCATAAACTATGTTGTTTGGATTATTTATTTATTTTTTAAAATATTCATGTCAAACCAACACTAAAGTAAAATGATAAACAAATAAAATTATTTAAGTTAAAAAAAATTAAAATAATTCAAAATATTTTTAATTCGAATCAAATCGCATTTAAATAAAAAAAATCACAAACAAAAATTCACGAAAAGGCCGCATTGATATTCAAAATTTTTTTCTTTTATGAAAAAAAACTGGTACTTGATATTAGTCCGTGACATATATATATATATATAAGTTAAAAACAATAATTGCAATTTTCAGAATGTGAAAGTACTTTACACAAAGCTAGTAGCAATTACAAAAATATAAGATTTTTCAATATTGGAGAAAAATGGAGGGCTTATAAAAAATAAAAAAACAATGAAGCAGTCATACGTAGAATTATCACAAGGACCGCTGACTAGCCGATTTTCCAAGCTCAATTTCAGACACTAACAACAATAAATTTTCAATTATCAATGAGAAATTCTAGAAAGTAAACGGTTCATTAATTCTTAACACTTCTTTTTGTATTAACACGTGACATAATTATTTTTATTTTTATTAATTTTATATTCTAACTGTCTTATTATGATGTTATTTCTTTTTTATTTTTTGGTTTGTGTTTTATGTGAATATTATAAGATCTTTCATGGGAAGTTTTAATTTTTTTTTAAATTATAGTTTTTACCTTGTTATAAATAACATATTAATTAATTATCTTTATCCCCTCCCCCAAATTAAAGAAAAAAAATACATGGTACTATAAATTAGCAACTTTTTACTTTAATTCGAGAAATTGAGAATTTGAATCTTATTCTTTAAATTTTGGATAATACACCATTTAATTACAAAGAACCAAATGCATAAATGCAATTAGCAATATCCTTGTAGCCAAAAAAATGACAATATCCTTATTGACTTTTTTAATTAAGGGAAAGATTTAAATCAAGTTTTTTAAATGAATTTTTTATGGTTTTTTTGTTAAAAATGATTAAAAAGAATTAAAATTGATAATTGAGAATAAATAGATGAATAGAATTGAGTGAAAATAATATGAAAAATTAAACAGACGAAAATCGATTGTTCGTATCAAGATAATACTGAATATAAGTAGCCCATAATTTAAACATAAAATCAAAGTATTCTAATCAATATTTAAAACTTAGAACTTTCTTGATATAATGTCAAACTGATAATATGATTTTTATGAAAACAATCTTTTATTATAATAATTTACTTCAATATTTTTTTATACAATAATTTTTTTGTTTAAATGGATTAATGATTTATTTGATAATTTTACAAAATTTTCTAATGCAGAGATTCTATAAGCACAAATTTTCATAAATATTTATTGCATGGTAAAGTTTTTTAATTCTTATTAAAAATATTTATTTAAATAAAATACAAAAAAATACTTACTATCTCATAGAAATTAAAGGTGCATTTGGATGTCACTTACCTACGAGATTAATCTCAAAATTTGTGCCATTGGAACGCCACAAGGCATTTGGATGTCATATCACAATGTGATTGATGTAAAAAATTTGCATCGTGGGTGGAAAATCCCATCGGAGGGAGACGGAAAGGGGTTCGGTGAGATTTTGGATGTCATGCCTTAAAGTGGTCGGTGCTGTGCAAAAGATTTGCATAGTATCCTACGGAGAAAAAGAGGTTCGGTGGGATTTTTTATTCTCTCCGCAAACCCTTTTTCCCAAAAAATCTTTGCTTTTATTTATTTAATTATTTATTTTTTGCCATTGAAACGATAGAATCTAAATATGTTACTTTCATCTTTTTTTTTTACTTTTTTAAAATTTTATTTTGAATAAAATAATTATTATTTTAATATAAAAATAATTATTGAAAATGAATAGATTAATGAATCTGGCGAGAAGAAGTAAAAAAATAAATATATGTTAAAATTATTAAATTGCATCCGTTACGAAGAATCCTTCTTCGCACAACAACCTTCGTCTCTATGGCACGAAGAAGAATTAAGAAAATTGGCATATCTATTGTCTTCTTTAGGCTAACCTTTTCGGCTCTCATCCTTACCGACGCATCCCAAGTTGATATCTGTACGTTTCATCCAATTAAATCTGCTATGGTCGGGCCGATTGATTTTTCAAAGGGGTTGCCTAAGATTCAGCCCAATCCATCAGGTGTAGATTTATATTAAAAATATTAATATTTTAAAATATATATTAAAATAAAAATTAAATACAAATAAATTTTAATAATAAAATAAAGTTTTAGATTCCACCTAACTAAACTCCAAACACATTTAATATTTTCGTCTTGCATGCTGATTCAATGATAAATTCAGAAAACCGAATTCCACACTTACATCTCATTTATGGATTTTATATTTAATGTTTTCTTCATCACATCAATCAAAAATACTTATTTTAATATGATTATCTAATTCCCTTTTCATTTTTTAAATGCTTACCTAATTTCTCTTGCCTACTCCATCATGTCATCCATGCTCATAAACTAACAATATTTGCAACTTAAGCCATTGTCCTTCTTGTTAGACTAATTGAACGGAGTGAGTAGGCTTTACATGAAGTAATGGATGATGAGGGATTACGTATTTGATTAATAGAAACTTCACTTAATTTTTTATAAAAAAAACACATTATTAAAAAATTTAAAATTTAATCTTAGGGTCAAGAATCTTATTGATCAATAATTGATGAATTAAAAATAATCTCATTAAAAAAATATATTATAAAAAAAATTAAATTTCAATCTTAGGGCCGAAAATCTTATTGATCAACAATTGATGAATTAAAAAGAGAAAAACATGTCATCGTATTATTTTTTGGAAAAAAAATATTTTTGATAGTTCCATTTACCTAATCATATATTATATTTCTATATATGAAGAGATTCCTCAAAAAAAAAATTTTCTTTTGTAGACCGATGATCGGCTTGGAACTGTAAATATAGGAGATATAATTTTTAAAAAAAAAGGGTACATAAAACAATATTATCATAATATGATTCATCCATCCATCTATATTCAGATTTTTTTTTCCCAAAACCTAAAAAATATGAATTATAAATATGAAAAAAGTGATGGGTTCTTGAGAAAAACATATGGAAAATGAGTAAAAGTTTCTGTCTCGAAATGCTGTTTATAAACATAATAATTATGTGCTTAAAAATCTTTGTATATAATTATAACTTGCCATACATAAATATTTTACAAGTGAATGTTTTTTTTTTTTTTTGCATAAAAAACCACGTCCTAAAAAAAATTATAAGTATTAGAATTTGATTCTTACTTATTGAATATCATTTATTAAAAATTTGAGTAATTAACTGGTGAGGGTTTTGAAAATGCATAAAAGTCTAAAAAAATTGCTTCATATAGGTAGCCCATCAATTTGCACAATAATTAGTTGACTAAAATGAAACAGTGAGTGTTAGTGTTACATTTTAACTTGCAAGAATTGATACGCCTCACCTACCCTTAAGGTGTATATATATATATATATATATATATATATATATATATTATAAAATAAGGTTTTAAGAAAGTTTGATATTGATCCCAAAAGTCAAACCTTTCCACAAGTCCTCAAATCCAACCATAAAAAATATTATCACTTTTATCCATTTTTATAGACATTAACTCACATAAGATTATTATCATCTACTCGAAGCTATACAATGCATAAGTTTAGAGAAAACAGATTAATAATTCTAAGAGACACCATAGCTTATCCATAAATATATATGGAAAGGTTAACTTAAAAATAGTTATTTATTTTTTTTTTATTTGGTAAAGTTAAATGCTTAGCTTACGAGACAAAGATGGGATGGGTTCAAGTTATGATATTACTTTTTTATTAGGAAAAAAAAAAAGGAAAGAGCAGAACTAGCCCAGTATTTAAATTCATAGGCTAGAGCTTAATTTTAATTTGATTCCAAAAGATTCTCTGATCTTTGTATCCTTGGCTTGAATTTTCAGCACTAATCCTGATTTAGCTTGGCCAACTAGACATGGCGGAAGTTCAGTTGCAACTCGAAAGCGCAGGTGAGCTAGCATAGTATGTATATTATTCAATGTCCGCAATCATCTTTGAAGCATGACAAAAAGTCAATATTGACATGTATGTTTCTCTGCACTCCACCGAACAAAAATGTGAAACTGATCAGAGAGTGGTGTAATTGCAGACATTGAATATCATTCATTGTTTCTTCTTGACTGATCAGATTTGGAATTAAATAATCGTTTTACATTTTCCAGATGAAGAAGCTAAAACCAAAGAAAATTCAGCCGAGCAAACGAATGGTATCAACCACATAAGAGGATCTCGATCTTGGAACTTCAAACGGTGGCTTCGGTTAGTTCTTTATACAATCTTGCTCCTCAGCGGCCAGTCGGTGGCTACAATTCTCGGAAGACTTTACTTTGAGAAAGGTGGAAGTAGCAAATGGGTGGCAACACTTGCCCAACTTGGAGGCTTCCCAGTTCTAGTTCCTTTATACTGCATTCTTCTATTCAAAACTCCGACTTCAAATAAAATTATCGACACTAATCCACCATCTTTCCTGAAGCTGTTAAAATTGGTCTATGTACCCCTTGGTTTACTTTCAGCTGGAAGCTGCTTTCTCTATTCAGTTGGCTTAGAGTACCTTCCTGTATCTACAGTTACTCTCATTATAGCATCCCAGTTGGCCTTTAATGCTTTCTTCTCTTATTTCCTTAATTCACAAAAGTTCACTCCATTTATCATCAATTCTCTAGTTCTCCTCACCATTTCCTCTGTTCTCCTGGTAGTAAATAATCACTCCGAAAAGCCTGCTGGAGTGTCTAAAGGAGAGTATGCGGCCGGGTTCATATGCACCATTTGCGGAGCTGCGGTGTACGGATTGTTGCTTGCTTCACAGCAGCTCGCCTTTCGAAAGGTACTAAAGAGGCAAACACTTAAAGTTCTCCTTGAAGTTATATTATTTTCATCACTGGTTGCATCCAGCGCTATACTGGTGGGATTATTTGTTAGCGGAGATTGGAAGGGATTAAAGAGAGAAATGGATGAATATGCACTGGGGAAGGTTTCCTATGTCATGACTTTGCTTTGGACTGCTATATGTTGGCAGGTTTTTGCTATTGGTACTGTAGGATTAGTTTTCGAGGTGTCTTCCCTGTACAGCATTGCCATTAGTACAGTTGGTTTGCCTATTGTTCCAGTAATTGCTGTCTTTGTTTTCCATGACAAAATGGACGGGATAAAGGGAGTGTCCATGGTGCTGGCTATTTGGGGCTTCATTTCTTACGTTTACCAGCACTACATGGACCATCAAAAGTCGAAGATTGAAAACAGAATAGCTAGTGAAAGTTCTGAATATTGCTCTCCTGGAGAGATTAATCATGCAAATAATTGGGACTAGCTAGCTTCTATGAATGAATCATGAGACTACTCACTCGAAACTACCATTTTAAGTTTTTCTAGTAGCCTGTTGATTAAAGGCTATAGCTGGGAAGAAATTCCTATCAAATTAATCTATCCTCTTAGGATGATCTGTCAGTTAATAACTGTGATGGCGATTGGTGTTCAGGTTTACAATTTCCAGCTGTTAGAAAGCTTGAATATATGCTTGATATCTGCCATAGCCTTCTCTGCATATTATGTATGAAATTTCATGCTTCATTTGTGATCAAAACCGTCGCCTGTTACTTGATTCCTACCTCTTTTCAAATGTGTAAAGGACAAAAGCATAAATTTAATTCCTGTTGTGTGAGCATAACACTCTTTCTTTCTCATATTCCTTTGACCTTCAACTTGGCAAGTTTTTGGCGAGTTAATTATCTCCTTGTCTGTATTTTTAAATTTCTTTTTTTTTCCCCCTTTTCTGAATGGTCATCAAGGTGTCCTCTTCCTAGGTGCTAATAAAAAAGAAAGTTTTCAAGCCATACATCAGTCAGCACTGGAAGAATTCTCCAGTCATATGCTCGAATGGCTCTACTAAAATTTCTAAAAGATAAGAACAAACCATTGATAAAGCATGACTCATTAGAACATGACTGGCTCTCATAGTTCAAGAAATGGACTGAAATTTGAGCTTTCCTCGGATTCCCTTGGCAAAACAAATTGAATCAGTAGGGCCAACTCCTGAAATATATATATATATATATATATATATATATATCATCTAATATTTTAGGTATGCCTTTAATAATTTATGTGAAAAAGTTTGTTTCCTGGAATAGTAAAACGAATAAAGTAGGTGAAAAACATGATGTTAAAAAAGTAATACTACAACCAAACTAGAAAAAGGAAGATGACGCCATTGCAGAAAATTATTGATGGTTTATAATGAATGACCAATGCTGAAGCAATCTAAATAGTGATACTTAGGATTTAAACAAACTGGAAACAAGCTGAAAGAAAAAATTTCTTGCATGTAAACTTCCAAATAATGGTTTCAAACTCTAATCATTAAGGCGTCCTCTGTAATTAAAACAATGTTTAAATCCTCCTTGCCTCAAACTATTGTAGAAACGAGTTTATGTGTTTGATGTTAAAAAAAATAAATAAAAGAAGAGAAAAAATAGAAAAAAATTTTGGCTTTGAGACGTGAAGAACACTTTTTTAAAGGCAATTATATTTTTAAAATATAACAAATCCTCAAACTCTTCAATTAAAAGTAATGAAAATGGTTATACTGAAAATTTATTTATAATGAATGAATAGACATAAACTTTTATTTAAATAATTATAATATTTTATATAATCACGAGCTTTATAAATAATAATCTATTTATATTTAAATAATTATAACTATTTGACTTATGATAATTATTTCTGTTCAAACATAATTATTTAAAATTTGAATAAAATTAATATAAAAATTAACTTTACTCATCAATAATTAAATCTTTCTATCCAATATGAAATACACCACATTCTAAACTCCCAACAATCCTCCACTAGTTTGGAATGTTGGTGCTTAATCATTAACCTTTCATACAAATAAATATTATGAATACAATAAGGTATCTCATGATTTAAAGCTTCAATTAGCATATATATCTTAAAATTCTAACGAAGTTGATGATGTTCGTAGAAAAACCTCAACTCCTAGTGTTAGAATTGAAGATATAACACACATAATACTTATTTATTTTTCTATCAGATGTTTATAACCGTTTTTAGCACTATTATGACTATATGATTATCCTATTCATAAACATTTACAAGAGAGATCTCAATTTTTCTTGTTGAAGCAGCACCACTTCTATGTTTATATAGGTAAAGTTTCCATTATGTCTTCATTGCTTTAGATATTTAAAACTCCATTAAGAGTATAAAAATTCATCCTCTCCACGCAATAGATCACGCTAGTTTCTAATTTGAATGTATTTTATTAATGCTTAACAGACACATAACAATAACTTGTTTTTACTCATTAAACATTGTAATTAGAGGTTATTGATTCAAAGTTGGGTTCTCATTATTGGTGTTTAATAATAAGGGTTTAAATCCATTCTACTTGTAGTACTAGTAATCAAATATCTTAGAATTCAATTTTCTTTTATGTTAATTATTCATACTTGAGATTGAATCTTTAATATAATTACTTCGGCCTAATATGTCCAAACTTTTTATTTTGCATATAATTTATATGCTCCAAACATTGTTGTCTCATTCTCCTCATTTTAAGAAATAGTTGGTTTTGGTTGTAACCACAACTCTATTTTTTAAAATTTCAACCATTCTATTTTCATACTTTTATACATTTTTAACACAATTATACTTCTAGTACAATTGAATAAATTCAATGAATAAATTAAATTATTTTAGTCATTTTAAGATTTTTTAAAGGCTTTTTATGACTTTACTTTAATAAGTATCTAAACTTATTAGCTTGTATAATTTACTCATAAAATTATATTAAAATCTTACAATACTATTATGATAATTTTTATTTCTTTTGATTCTTATCACCCCCACCATGTGTAAGTATGCATTCTTTTATTAAAAAATGTCTTATTCAATTATCAAGATATCATATATGCTTAATTAAGTTAACATTTTATTTATCTTTTCACTACTTGGTGGTTTTTTTTTTTTTAAATAGGAGGTCTCCAAATTCACCCTTAGTAAAAGATAACTAACAAATATTCTATATCTTAATTTTTTTCATAAAAGTTACAAAACTTTTATATTTTAACTAAATATAAGAGTTTACATCAATAAACATATTTCAAATATAATCATGCTTCTACAATCTCTTTTTAAGACCTTTTATGTCAATTCATAAATACTTATATGAGTCTATTTTATCATGGATACTATTAATATATATATTATATATATATTACCATGTACAAAATCTTTTCCATCACCCAAATGGATCAAATAACATTCCTTTTGCTATTATAAAAGTTTTCATATTGACAAGATCTTTTATTCACTCATAGATTTCAAAGTAAATGTGCTTTGAAATTTTCACTATATAAAACCATAGATGATAAATCATTTGTACAATCCATGAATTAAATCATATACATAACAAAAATTATCACAATGTGATCAAGATTGTGGCATCAATTTTGGCTTATGGTTATTCTAAGCTAACCATAATAATTCACATCATACCTACAAATCATATAGATTTGACTATTGAAGTTATCTTATTTATAGTGATGGCTTTTAGTGAAAACTAACTATCTCAAATGTTATCATGAGTTTCTAATGCATATATTAATTGCCTAATGGCTAATTTCAAGTTCATGACTATTGAAACCTCTAAACTTGATTTCAACATTTTATGAGAACTTTATTTCTCTACCATTATGCAGCTTATATATCTTTGTTATTTACCACTTTTAATTGGTCATAACATTTTCGAATATATAATAAATTCGGACTTTACTCATAGGACCAATATGCCTATGTACAATAAAAGTCTATAGTATATTTTAACTCTAATTTTAAATACCTTCATAATTTTTTTGTGATCAATATGTTCATATCTAGATCACCATATTAACGTAAGTGATGAAACATGAATCCAAAGAATCATTTTCATAAATTAGTATAAACAATAATTATAATATGAGTTTAACTCATATTTTATGCAAAAATTCATGATGATTTTGCATTGGTTAAATTATTGATTGGCTAATTCCAAGGCTTATAGCTTTCACAAACTAATATTATTGTCTAAGCTTATACGTATGGTGTATAACTAATCACATCCTTGCCATTGTCATAAAACTATTGAAAACTTTGAAAACTTGTCCACTTTTTATTTTAACAGCCTACAAAAGGTCATTTTCCAAGTACAATAAGTAAAAATAGCTTCATTGTCTTTAACCAATAATGTATTAATTGGATGATAACATTATATCTCTATAGTTCATATCTTTCTTATATGTATATAAAAAAATTTCATCCCATTCAATTCATTTTTGTAATATATGGTAAATTGTACCAATGTTCTTCATGCCATCACAAAATGAAATTAAATACATGCATGTATTGGTGCATTTGGAACATTGAATTTGCATGTTCTTTTCTAATTTATAAACTTGGCTAATTAGGCATTGATGAACATCCATCAAAATGCTAATGCTAGTAACTGACAAATACTTCAATATATTTTTAATGACATGCCTTTTCTTTTAATCAGCATCTCATTTACAAAAAGCAATAATGCTTTTACATAACTATTGATTAACTCTTTAATGGCTATTTATGATTTTTACTTTATGATTGTTCACAATAAAATTTTATTTTGTAAAATCAATTTTAGTGTAATACACCTAACAAGAAAAATATATGTCAAACTGCTCATGTTTATGATAATAACAATTATTTGATTTATTATCCAACAATTAATCTATTAAACGCCATATCTTAATAATTATTAATTAATCCATGAAACACCATATCTTAATAATTATTCACATACATCAATTTAATTTTAATTAGTTTTCATGAAATTTGAACACTAGTCAAAATTTAAACCAATAATAAATTTACAAAAAAAAAAAAATCAACCTTTGATTTATAAATGACCAACAAAGATAGAATCATACAAATTGCTAAACTCAACTTATTATCTCAATTTTGGTGCCATAATTTAAAAATAAAACTAATTTTATAGCCAAATTTTATTTTCTGCATATATTTTTCATTTACATCTAATTTTTCATAATAAATGCCTTTACCTATTTTTGATTATTTTTATAGAAACCATAGATAATTTACCTGTTCTATATATAATCAAGACATGACAATTAAACAATCGATTATTTTATTAGAACCCAATTTAATTTGTTAGTTTATAACAAGTCATAATTTTTTTTGGCGCAGATTAATGGATATCTTTCTTTTTTATATTTTCAGGCTATTTTTCATTTCAGTCTTTATAAGCATTGATTTTCAAATAGATATAATACAATTCATTAAACCTAATTATGGAGCTAATTTCAGTATATGCATAAACTTATACAATGTAATCAATATTTTGCATATTGTGATTTGACTTTACAGATAATGAAATTAATCTTTTTAACGTCTTTATCTTATTCAGTCAATCTTTTTACCAATAGTTATGCAAAAAATAAAATACAACCTCTAATGAAGATCTTTTGAAAATTAACACTTTGGTCCATGGAAATATTAATCCTTTGACGCCTTAAGCCTCCTGTAATATTGATCTCTAAATCATGACAATTTCTTTTCCTTATATTTTCCTTATGCGAAATATAAATTTCTCATAATTGTCTTTAAATTGTTAGAAAAAAATAAATAAAAGAAAAAAATAATTAGAAAATAATTTTGGCTTTGAGGCACGAAGAACACTTATACCTTTAAGATACAACAAAGCTTCAAACTTTTTAATCAGAAGTAGTGTAAATTGTTATATTAAAAGATTTATTTATAATGAATGAATAAACATAAACTTCTATTTAAATGGTTATAACTTTTTGTATAATCATGATCTTTGTTAATAATAATATATTTATATTCAAATAGTTATGATCATTTATCTTATAATAATTATTTCTATTCAAATATAATTATTTAAAATATGAATAAAATTAATATAAAAATTAATTTTACTCATCAATAATTAAATCTTTCTATCCAATGTGAGATGCACCACGTTCTAAACTACCATCATTTGAATCATTATTAAACTCAAGGTTTATGTGCTTGAATCCGTATTAAACTCATATGATCAATAAAAGAAGGGAAAAAAAGCTTCTAAAATTATTCTGCTTTTGCTGTTGATCATTTTATCCATGCATGGTGATGGAGATTTAGCTTCAGATATTGACCGCGTTAAGGATGTCTGCATTCCAAATCTCAAATTTGGTGCCATAAGATCTGTTTATCTCAGCATTCTCTCATGCAAAAACCCATCAATCCAATATTCTTTCTAGGGATTTACTATTTAATAGCACCAATAAATGTATTAAAATGATATGCTTTACTTCTTGTCAAAGTTTGAGCATAATACCCAAATGAAAATTAAATTAGTCTCAACGAAAAGATGCAAGTATTCCAGCACTTTCAGAATCCAAATAACAGTACTAAAACAATCGAGCATCAGCATAAAGTAATTTAATGTGAAGTGTGAATAAAAAACTCTAAAATACAAATAGGACAAAGATAGTCTTATAAAAAAATAGATGCGAATAAAATAATGATGATCTTTGCAAAATAATTTTATACAAACTTAACAGAACTACATATATGAATAAATAACAAAAGTATAAAGCTAATCTCAAATTCCAAAAATATCTTCTTGTCCCAAGAAATATCACATTAATGATAATCATGTGAAACAAAAATGAAGGTGACAGTTGTCTTGATATGAAATTACTGTTGGAAAAACTCTTTCAAAAGGTAATATCATCTTAGCTCCAGTTTGTTGATATGAAGCAATGCAATGAACCATCATCCACTTCAGTTAAGATAAATGAATTTAAAAGCTCTCATAAATCAACAAGCAATATTAAAGACAGTGTGCACATGTAACAAGATTACTAGGTACAATCCGGCAGAAACACATTTACTTGTGTTTGAAAATTTTATATTGTGCTTATTTTAACATTAACTTACCATAAATATTACAAATATTTGATTCAAGAAACATCAAATTCTTAAAATTCACGAATGACAATGGAAAAAGAAAACAGGGTTTATGAAAGGCAGAGAAGTCGTGGAGTAGAGGGAGAGAGAAAATTAAAAAATGAAAATTTTTTCTTGGGTTCTTTCCTTTTTCCCTTCCTTTGATTTTCCTTTTAATGAAATGAGCTAAATTGACCGTTTAGGCTAAAAGAAAAGAAAATAAAGGAAAAAAAGTGAGGATATCACATAAATAATTACTTAATGACTTGCAAAATATGTTGTATGGACGATATTATAATGCATGTCTATTAGTTTAAGGGTTACCACCGCATCCTTTCCGGGAACCAATTCCTTTGGGCTTGTTGGCTTTGCCAAAAAGAAAAAAAGAGACATGGAGGTTGCTGTCTTATCTTGAAAAGGAGTTTCTGAATGACAAATTCTGTCTGCAGGGTTGATTCCTCATTTACGGTCAAATGACAAACCATATATTTACATGGGTCAATTGTCACTCGAGTGCAAAGTCTATATAGCATCTCTTTTGCTCTTCTTTTCCTCACAACTTGTTCTTTGAAGAACTTCTTTGTCTTTGACATGGGAGAAGCTGAGCTACTGCAACACTCAATCACAGGTTAGCTAGCATCATAAGTATTAATAGAAGCAATTTCTTCATTTTTTTTCCTTTTGCTTCTTTAGTTCTATAACTGAACTAGGCTATAGGAAATGAGTAGTGACAGAAACTTTTGAGTTCCTATGTCTCAGTAAGTACAGGTAGCAGATAAATCCATCTCTAGTAGTTACTATTACTGTAAAATAGACCTAAAGCTGTTCCCAAGAACATAATCAAGGTGCAATAACAAACTAGATCATTTGTTACTCAGAATTTTTGGTAATTCCATTTATCATTAGATGACAGAGTTTAATACCTTTTTCTGGAACTCATACAATTTATCTGAAAGTCCATATTGCTTTGTATACTCTGATATCCTATCTGTTACAAGAATAAAAATATAGAAAGTTTTATTTGAATTTGATAATTTGTGTATTTTTATTTGTATATTTTTAAAACATTAAAATTATCACGTCACAGTTTATGTTAATATGTCAAACACAAAGCATAGTTTTTGGTTTTAATCAAACCTATACACGGTTTTAGTTAATTCATGCAGAAAAAGAGATAATCATATAACATGTCACAGATTCAAGTGTTTCAGAGAAAATCCAGTTCATCAGAAACATTGATTGATGCTCCCTAAGTCAATTCTTGGTGTATGTTTTTTTACCAGTTCAGGAGACTGAAGAAGCCAAACTGAAGGAAAATATAAGGGGGTCAAATCAATCAATTGAGCCTAGACCCAAAAACTATAAGAAGTGGCTACGGATGGTTTTGTATTCAATCTTTGTGCTTTCTGGCCAGACAATTGCTACAATGTTGGGAAGACTATACTATGAAAAAGGTGGAAAGAGCCAATGGTTGGCAACACTTACGCAACTGGCAGGCTTCCCAATTCTCATTCTTTACTATTGTTTCTCACCACTCAAAAATTCAACTGCAACGAGTATTACCACAAGACCACCATCCACCATTATTCTTATATCAGTTTATGTCACCATCGGCCTACTTGTAGCAGCATACTGCTTTCTTTACTCGACTGGATTGCGGAACCTTCCTGTGTCTACGTTTTCCCTCATTTGTGCAACCCAGTTAGCTTTCAATGCTTTCTTCTCCTATTTTTTCAATTCACAAAAGTTTACTCCTTTCATAGTCAATTCCCTGATCCTTCTCACCATCTCTTCCATCCTCCTTGTGTCTCAAGGAGACTCTTCAATTCCCAGTGGAGTCTCAAGAGAAAAGTATGCAATCGGATGCATATGCACTATTGGTGCTGCTGCTGTGAACGGATTTGTGCTTTCTTTGACACAGCTCTGCTTTCGGAAGGTTATAAAAAAGGAGACATTTTCAGCAGTCATGGATATGATCATCTATCAGTCACTAGTGGCAGCAACTACAATCCTGGTGGGACTTTTTGCTAGTGGAGAATGGAAACGTATAAAGGGAGAAATGGAAGAATTTGAACTAGGAAAGGTATCATATATAATGACTTTAGTATGGATATCTATCTTCTTGCAGGGAACAAATATTGGAATCACAGCACTGATTTTTGAGGTGTCTTCTCTGTTCTCCAACGCCGTAAGTGTTCTCGGGTTGCCTGTGGTTCCGATTCTAGCTGTCATCTTTTTCGGTGACAAAATGGATTGTTTAAAGGTAGTTGCCATGGTTTTGGCTCTCTGGGGCTTTCTTTCATATGCCTACCAGCATTATCTTGATAGCCATGAATCTGAGACTGAAGTCAAAAACATTAATGTCAATAATGAAGCTTTAAAAGCTTCCTCTGGTTGAAGAGATGAGCTTGATGGTGCATCAAAGATTTGTAGCAAAGAAAACAATGGTGCCAGTTTACTGCCAGTTCTTACCAGCCTGTAAGATAATAATATGTACAAAAGAGAATAAACTGGTCAAAATCAAGGCAATAAATTGGATGATCTTGACTGATGCCTTGGACAAGGTATATGATTTTCCTGTTGTTGAAGATGCAAATATTGCAAACAATGTGTGTAATTATTGATTGCAGACTAATTGAACTTGATAAAGATATTCCTGGTGCAGCCATAATCTTCAAAAATTGAATGTAATTCATGCAAAAATATTCATGTCTTGCTCAGTCCCCACCAGACCCATCAAATTAAAAAATGCACATGATTCATTTCTGCACAAATTCGATGGACATTTACCCATCATCATCATCAATCCCATTTATGTTGTTACAAACAATCGTGCTTCATGTGGATAGAAGAGGATTCTATTCTTTCAGGGCAATCAGAGAACTTGCATTGCCATCCACAACTGGCTGCTGTATATCCTCCTGGGGTCCTGGCTGGTTGGCTGCTTTTCAAACTGCTTCATCATTTGATATGGGAAAACCTCAAGAACTGCAACTCCACATCAGTGGTAAGTCAGCTCGCTACATACACATGCAGAGAAGCAAACTACAAAATCCCATTTTACAGTTAACATTTTTCTTCTTTTTTATTTTGTATTATTATTTACCAAGACAATTATTTTCTTTATTTTCGTTGTCAAATTATAGCAACCAAACCAGCCCTCTGGTCTAATCTCCAGGCTCTAGCCCTATGGTTTTAGGTCTCAAAAACAAAGCAAGAATCTCCTGTCCTTGGAATTGATTGTAGTCTTTGTAGATAATTTCAGTAACAGACTCTTTTATTCTTCAGAAAAAAAAAATTCTTTAAAAAAAAAAGGTTCAGCATAAAATTCCACTACTAAAATCCTTGTTTACTTCTCATCAACTAAATTCCCCATTTTAAACTTTGACGAAAAACAGTCATTACGAATCCAATCTTAGTTAAATTTGTTTATATGATATTTAGTATAATTAATATATTTTGAATTCAAATTTAAATCTTATGTTCTAATAACCTCTCTTATAAAAAGCCAAAAATTTCCGCTAAACTTCTTGCCAAGAAATAATGCAACAAGATTAACTAGAATTTCATTTGATTATCACTTTTATTACTTACATTTTATAATTTATTTATTTTTCAAAGTTTCTAGCAATATCATATTTGATTAGAAATAAACAAATAGCTAAAAAATAATGTTGTTAAAATCATTTTCTTACTCGTTATTATCCATGAAAGTTATATTTTTAATTTGCAAATCTTAAAAAAAATTCATGGTGTTTCGAATCAAGATTAAGAAAACAAATTAGAACCATAAAAAATTTGCAATTTCAAATATTTAATTAATCTTGACCATTAACTGCTTAAAGCCTCCCCAATATCCACTTCACATGTATTCAACAAGGATGCATATCATCAAACCATGGCTCTTTCTTCACCTTTTACGCTAGGCAGGGAAACTCAATGGCAGAGATTCTTATACTTAAAAGTTCAGTGTAATACAACACAACTCATTTGACAGATGAGTTATGATTCCTTTCGTAACAATTATGCTAATGTTTTCTAACAGTTCAAGAAGCCAAGGAAGAAAGCACACCTCAGTATCTGAATAGCATGAAACTGACAAGCACTGAACCCAGAAACTATAAGTGGTGGATGTGTATCATCATGTATGGGTTCTTCGTAATCTTTGGTCAGTCAGCATCCACACTCTTGGGACGCCTATACTATGATAAAGGTGGGAAGAGCATATGGGTAGCTACACTTGCGCAACTTGCAGGCTTCCCGATCCTTATTCCTTGTTATTGCCTTGCACCACCTAAAAGTTGCACCAAAAATGGGCAAATACAGCAGCCATCGGCCTTAATGCTGGCATTAATCTATTTCTCTTTTGGTATTTGCCTGGCTGCATACAGCTTGATGTATTCCATTGGACTCTTACACCTTCCAGTATCAACTTTTTCCCTCATTTGTGCATCCCAATTGGCCTTCAATGCTCTCTTCTCGTTCTTCCTTCATTCACAAAAGTTCACTCCTTTTATAGTCAATTCACTAGTTCTACTAACCTTATCCTCCACCCTCCTGATTTTTCAAACTGATCCAGCAAGCCACAATGAAGTCTCTAAAGGACAATATGCAATCGGATTCCTATGCACTATTGGTGCATCTGCTGGGTATGGTTTGATGCTTTCTCTGACACAACTCTCCTTCAAAAAGCTTCTTAAAGGAGAAACACATGCAAAGGTCTTTGAAATGGCTATATATCAGTCATTGGTTGCCACTTCTTCTGCTATCGTGGGACTTTTCACCAGTGGAGAATGGAAAGGTTTGTCAAGAGAAATGGAGGAGTTTAAACTGGGTAAATTTTCCTATGCAATGACCCTGATTGAGACAGCTATAGCTTCACAGTTTTTTATTGTTGGCGCAATAGGATTGATTTTCGAAGTGTCTTCTCTCTTCTCCAATGCCATAAGTGTCTTGGGTTTGCCTGTTATTCCAATTCTAGCTGTGATCTTTTTCAATGACAAAATGGATGCAATAAAGGCAATTGCCATGGTATTGGCTCTATGGGGCTTTGTGTCATACGTCTATCAATGTTATCTTGATAATAAAAGCTCCAAGAGTGAATATAGAAGCAGCAGTGAATTTTCAAAGAGTCCATTACTTGAAGAGGCTAGTTAATGGATAAGTTGGGCTTCCACAGTTCTATATGAGAATGTAATTTTCCTTAAAACAAGAAATACAACCCCAAAAGTAATCTTTCTTCTTCCTTCTCCATGTAAAGTCATAGGTACGAATCTCCAAAATAGCACTAGCAAACTACAAGGTACATAAAATTTGGTACTGTGTATGTATTCTCTGTTTCGATTTTAGTGTCATCCAAAATGGCCAGGCTTGAAGTATTATGATAATAAGGCTTAACTAAAGCACCAAGCTAGACCATGCTAGTTGGTATAGGAGAAGAATTATTGGCCATAAACATTTAATAGATCAAATGTTTCAAATAAATTCATTTGTTTTGGTTGTTTCTGGCCCTTGAAGAGTTTAGTGATCGTCAGACAATATTGATCAAACCAGAATGCATCCATTTTTTTGAAAATTTTGGTACAAGGAATGTGTAGGTGATTCTTGTTACAAAGTGAACCCATAAACATGAAAATTGAGCATTACCTAACCCCTCAATCTGTTGAGAAATGATTTTGCTAGGGCTGCATGCAATATTCACACCACTTTTATGTTATTACGAGCATGAGAATGCTTTTTAAACACAGCTATTGGAATTGAAAATAAAACTCAGTTATAGTATCCAAATTGAACTGTGCTCCCTAAATTTGAACTCTGCTATCTCTTAATTCACTTTCCATCATCATATCACACCATCAAAATGGCTAATAAACCAATTCTTTCCCTGCCCATTTTCACCCTCTTTGTTCTGTTTCCGTTCTTGTACTCAGGTAACTTCTGGTTATTCTTGTACCCTTTTTTTTTCTTTTTGTAACTATTCTTTTTTTTGGTGTGGGGGAGTAGAACTAAGCTTGCACTTTGTTCAATGTAAATTTTACGCAGGAGGTTCTCTAAAGATGGCTAATGGACAAGTAAATTCTTGAACAAAATATTTCATGTGTTACTATCTTTTACCTCAACATTTTGATTGGATTTTACTTAATTGTTTACAATTCCACGATGTTGCAGAAGACTTGGTGCATTGCAAATCCATTATCCAGCGGTTCTGTACTGGCTGCAAACATTGAATACGCTTGCAGTCAATTAGATTGTCGTTTGATACAACCTAACGGTCCATGCTTCGAGCCAGATACTCAATTGCACCATGCCTCATTTGTTATGAACTTGTACTACCAAGCTAATGGTAGGCACCTTGCTCATTGTGATTTCCGAAACTCTGGTCTAGTCTCCTTGACTGATCCAAGTAAGTGCCACTCGAGTATACAATTTGAGTTCCTATACAAGACCCGTCAAATGGTTAATTTTAAGGTAAATTTACACCACTTTCTGGTTTTATACCAATTTTTCAGGTTATGGTAACTGCACTTTCCATAGCGGTACGTAATTATGATTAGCTTTGTAATCTGATATTCTGATTCCATTTACCTAAAATCTATTTAATCAATGATGATGATGATGCTGATGCTGACGACCCTTTTGCAGGTGGAGGTCTAGCAGAGCAAGAACCATCGGTAATTTGAGGCAACAACGTGTCAATTCATTAACTAGTTTAGCTGAACTTGGCATCTAATGATTGTGGGGTTGCAGGGAACTTGGTGCGTGGCAAAGCCTGGAACAGTTGATGACCTGCTGCAGCAGAACATTAACTTTGCCTGCAACCAGGTGGACTGCAGTCCGACTCATTTTGGTGGTGTATGCTTCTATCCAACCACCCTCATTAACCATGCCTCGTTCGCCATGAATCTTTACTACCAGACTACAGGCAGAAAGAAATCGAGCTGTGACTTCAGGGAGACTGGCCTCCTTGTCTCAAATGATCCAAGTAAATTAGCACGTTTTCCTTTCGGAGTTTTAATTGTTTAATAGCTTTGTTTTGAGCTTGAATATTGGACTGTTGTGCAGGTTATGGTAACTGCTCCTACCAATGCTCAAATCAGTGAAAAACTACAATGAACTTTCAATGTTGTTTCGACAATAAAGTAGGAAAACTTCATGTTCTTTCCATCGCCTCTAGATCAACGAGAAGAATCCTGCAAATTCCAGTTTTCCCTTTTAATAATTTGAGCATTGTTTGGTTCTTGTGACTCGAATTTTGTTTTTGGTTTTTTTTTTTTTATAATCAAAATACAAACTTTATTTGATGAACTTTTGTTTCATATATATATATATATATATATGCCAAGTCCTTTTAGTGAATTAAAGCCAGCAAACACGAATGTTGTTGTCCACTAAGACCATAATGTAGCTTCACGTGCTCATTCTTTTTGAGAAATGGATTTAACCCAAATGGATGTTTATTTTTACCCGAATTTAACAATTTAAAATATAATATAATTATACAACATAAAAATAAAATAAAATAAATCAAAGTGACACATTTAAAATTATAACTAAAATTATAAATAAATTTAATAAAAAATATATTTTTATATTTTCTATTAATATGAATTATAACATTAATTTTTAAATAAAAACGATATAAATAACAAATTATTAAATCAAATGGCATTATAATAATAATAATAATAATAATAAAAGGATTATTGAAAAAAAGAAAAAGGCTAACCCAAAGGTAATGCCGGAGGACAAGAAGAGTCGATTCCACGATACGCAAAAATCGTCAAACCTCGTGAGCCCCACTCCTTCCTCCCTGTCACGCGTGCATCCAACGGTCACTTTCCCTTCCGCAGTACACGGTAATGCTTCGAATCCAACGGCTCAAATCTTACCCCGTTTGACTGCGAACTGCACAAATCCCAATAAAAAATCCCTGAGAAAAAAAAAAAGAAAATTAATTGCTCACACCAAAAATTTCAGTATTTCACCCAACTTCACTTCTTGATCGACGCTGCAACTTTCTTCAGCGCAAATCTAGGGTTTTTTTTGTCAGACCAGTTTTCCGTATTTTTCTTCGTCTCTTGTTTTGGCTGCTTCAAATCCTTCGATTTATTTACGTCTTTTTTGCGTTGATCATTTATTTTGTAAGTATTATCATTTTAATCTTATTTCCTTTTTTAGCTAGATTAATCATGTTTTTCCCCTAAAAATGAGAAAATTTTATGATTTTTTATAAATGAAGTGCTTTATACCTGCTAGGAAATAGAAATTCCTTCTTTTTTTTTTTTTTTTAGTTCCGCCGAGCTTGAATTATTATTGATCCTTTTGTTTAGCTCATTTCTTTTTTATTAAAGATCCTTTGGTTCATTTTATGTAAGTATTTTTATTTGATTTAGTTGCTATTCGATTTTTAATTAGTTTTTCTTTTTTTTTTTTTGCAGTGAAGAAGCTTCGATTTATTTTTCAATAATCATTTCGGGGTTGAGTGGAAGATAAACAAAATGCCGCGGTATTTCGTGAATTGTGTGCACTTGGTGGTTTTCTTTCGTTTCATAGTGTAATTTTTATTTGTTTTTGGTAAGTTTTGTAAATCTAAAACTTGTATGAATTTTAATTCCATTTGTTTTAATTCAGATGATGATTATTTGCTTGCCTTATAAATTTGCATAATAAAAAAAAGAAATTTAAATTTTAATGTGGATCTGTCTGATTGTTATTTCATTAATCTATCGCTGTAGGTGAATTTCAACTGAATTTGGAAGGGATTCAATTCATTCAATTTAGTGTTGTTGGCGATTGAAAAATTTTGGTTGGAAGTGTGAGAATGTACATTGCAGTAACCATAAAGAGATATCGAGCAGTTAAGGAAGTTGGGAAGATTAAAATGAGCGTTGGTGTTATTGCATACTATCAATTAGTCCAAGTTTGTCAGGTAAATTTGTTTTGCTTACCTGTTTCGAATTCTGCGTGTTGTTATTCTATCGTGTTATACTATATGATTGTGTCCTTGGAAATGCATGAAAGATTATATTAAGTAAATCCATTTTCCATGTCAGTTATGGTTTTATTGCTAATTTTGCTGTAGCATGATTGTATTAGGTTGAATATGCCTCTTGATTTCGAGTTTAGTTTGTCAGTTGGCTGATTATAAAAGTCTGTCTTGTTAATGCCACATGCAAATGCACTATAACATGCATGGAGACGAAGGACATTAGTGTGGGCATATGTGTATATTTACGGTTATTATAGTTGAAGAGAAAGAAGTTATATGTAAATTTGAGTGATGCAAGGCATTTATCATTGATCTTTTTCATTTCTATTTGCTGTTCTGGATTTTCTGTTAGTTGTGAGCACAACGAATCTGGTCATGTAGAAAACGCCTAAACTTTTGACCATTTTAATGGGCTTCCCTATGAAATAGAATTGTAAAAGTTATTTGATAACATCAAGCATGACTGAAGATTCTATTAATTTCGTTGAGTAATCCATAAACAGTGGATAAAGTATCTTTTTGTTTTTGGCTGGACATATTTCTCTTTATGTGTTTTTATGGTTATAATGACTTCCTATTTGCTATTGCAGGCTGAGTATTTTCGTCAGTTGCTTAAACCTGTTACGTAGTCTAGTATTACAAAGTTCTTGGAAACTGGGACCTGGGAGAGTCTGCCATTTGGTTGTGTTATACATAAGGTTGTGACAGAATGAAACATCTGGTTGTGTTGACGGTAAATTTGGGATAGGCAGCTGTCATGTTGTGATGGTGATCCACTAGTTTAGTCAATAGTATATTATAGTTATAAGCCTTTTCGCTACTTAAAAGTTGAATATTAGCAAGTTCAAAGCCTAGAAGCAATCTTTTATTGTGAACTTCTTGATTTAGAAGAAAATTCAATGCAGAGTGACCATCAATTTTACCCCCCAAAAGCAGTGCCCACGCTTGCAGATCAAGTGGGTGATAATTACATGCACATCCCAGTTACTTCTGCTTTTGCTACAGTTTTACCTCCATGTTCTAAGCCATTGCCACCCCTCCTTGGCATTGAGTTTCAACCCTCAGAGGTTTGTCCCGAGAATTTCATTATTTTCAATCGGACTGACCATAGAAATCAGATCATGTTCAATCCTGCTATTGCAAACAAGTTTAATGGTCATGGATTAAATGTTTTTGCAACTTACTTCAATGGCAATAATGAGAGAAAAGATGTTAATGATGTGGAAAAAGAAACATCATCTTCTCTGAAAGAGGATTCAGATGATATTGATGCGCTACTCAGCTCAGAAGAGGAAGAACAGGAAGACTATGATGAGGAAGAGGTTAGCACAGCACGGACTTACGGAAATTATGAAATCAACTCTGATTCTCCCTCTTCTTACGGTTCAAAACCAAGAAAGAACAGGTCATGCTCTTCTACTCTGAAGTCCTATGGTAGTGGTGGCAGTTGTGACCCTGAAACTAAGCGACTGAAAATGAAGAAAATGGTGAAGGTTTTAAGGGGAATTATTCCAGGTGCTGATCAGATGGGTACTGTAGCTGTTATTGATGAAGCTGTTAGGTACCTCAAGTCTCTGAAGGTTGAAGTAAAGAAGCTTGGAGTTGGGAATTTCAAGAATGGAGATTGAACCCTTATCATGGTAATGGTTTTCTTACCTTCTAGAATTTAAGTTTACTCTTTGTTGTGTACCCTTCCTTCACTGGTCTCTCTCTGATGGCTTACAGTTCAGAGACAAGGAGACAGGTATTTAGCATTAATGTTTTTGTTGTAATTTCCAGTTATGCACGTATTAATTATGTGCCAGCGCACAAATTGCTGTTGAAACTTTTGGACCTCATTCATCGTTCTCTAAGATGGAGAGAAGTTGAGATGGAGTTTGGCTGTGTAATATGGCTACTAAGTTTCTAGTTGCCATTATCTTTATGGCACAAGTAGCTGCTTTGAATGTTAATATAAAACTTCCTGTTGTTGAATAAATATTATAAGTACTTGTTAAATCCCGGATAAGCACTGATCACCTTTGGTGAGCACCACTTACTCAGACTGCTGACTTTGTTTGTTTGGTGTCCTTTTTTTTGTTTCTTTTTATATTCTCGTGGGGTTTTTCCCCCTTGACACAATACTCGGGGAATTAATTTGTCGGAATTCTAGAGACATGCTGTCAATACATTATGTGGTGACTGATCCAGTTTGTATATATATTGTTATCAGTATCTGAGCGCGAGTTGCACAAATCTGTCGGTCTTGATTCCTTTACACAAAATATCCCCTTTTTTATGTGCTGATATTTTAGGGACGTGAGAGCTCATCGTCATGCATGCATGGTGCTTTTTTTTTTTTGGCCCACAATCCCTGCTCGAGGCAGTAGATAGTGGTGTTAGTAGCACGCTACCACGACCTTTTATTGTTTTCTAACTCGTGCCAAGTTTTGTGCGTCTGTTGGACCCATTGCTTTGCATCAACTTTGGTCAAGTTGGATTTCCTTCTCCAGCACTTTCGACTTGTAAATGAGTTTTCAGGATTCAAAGTTTTCCTTATTATATCATATGTTTATGGAAGTAGAGAGCTAAATCATGTCGAAACTAGAGGGAAGTCTTTCCTCTACGACTTGAATAAACAATAGGATGAAGCATTAGCCTACAAAACTAAAGGGAGGACAGCAAAGATTCAGGGGATGGCCTATCAGAATTGGCCACCCACAGGCAAATTGGATTCCAACAATGCACGCCTTATGTCAAATGCCAGGGGTGGGTTTAGCTTAATACTTGCCTATAAATTTCGTAGCCCACAGTTGACTCTTTGTGAGGCTACCTTCTAGGGAAAAGGCTGGCTATTTTCAGCAGTTGATGCATAAAAGCAACATCAGTGCCATTGCCCATTTGCCAACTAACTTAATTTCAGTGCCTTTGTCCATTTGCCAACGAACTTAATTTGATTGTTTTCAACCAATTTAACGATGGAAAATGGAAAAATGAGATACATTCAAGTATTGACTCGAGCACATTTGACCACTCTTGATCAACATTAATGGCTTTAATTTATCTATCAAGGAAACAGCTTTAATTTATCTATCAAGGAGACAATACCTACGAGTGTGGTGAAGACTAAAGAGGCATGTCAAACCCATTTGCCAACTAACTTAATTTGATTGGTTTCAAGCAATTTAACGATGAAAAATGGAAAAATGAGATACTTTCCAAGTATTGACTCGGGCACATATGACCACCCTTGATCAACAATAATGGCTTTAATTTATCTATCAATAAAACAATACCTATGAGTGTGGTGAAACTAAAGAGGCATATCAAATGTCGTTACAATTGGACAACTGTGGGAAGAAAAGGTTGAAAGACCGAATGAACAAAAAGCAGCTAGCAGTCCGTTGCTATTTACAGGCTCCAAATTTCAAAAACATGGCAATGGCAACCGTACGGCTGCATTTCCACTGCCCTGCAAAGTCAGCAATTTTAACCTTTTGATCGCTGCTCAGTGAGCAATCCAAACTCTTATTTGATCCGATTGTTCCAATTTCCAACTCACGTTGCCCACTTGAGAAGATAAGCACATGAATTTATATATGAATTATATGGGACTGCCTCTTGATACCTGCGCTAACAAAGATCAAGTCACTGAAGGTCTTTCTATATCTCCTACAACCTTCTTAATGAGCATCTTTGAAGCAAGTAAGGGAGCTGTAGCAGTGCAAAAAATAATACCAAACAAGAAAGATGCAGCAGTTCATGAGATAACAAACAACTGCATACAAGATTAACTTCAACTAAGGAGGCACATCGTAAAGACAAAAGAACCACGGCCCATATATCATTTTTAAACTGGCCTTGTTAATTACTTATTGTGGTATAGAAATTAGAGGAATGATGTTTTTCAGAACCTAAAGAACACCAGACACTATCCAATGTTTACATTTTTAAACATGCATCAGCGCAAAAAATCATTCTTAAGTCTCAGCTACCAATGAAAGCATTAGCAATTGAGCAATTTTTTGTACCAATACCTGACAAGACCAGACGATTCTCTGAGGTATATCTGATATAAAGATAATATTATGCAAAGAAATTCCCCATGCAGACAGGTTATAATAGAAAGACCACATCTCATAAACAAGTGAAATTTTAAAGATCAGGCTGACACTGAGAACAGATATATGTATGAATGAGCAAATTCTGAAAATAAACTGAATCTATAGACAAATGAGGCAAAGGGATGTGAACCTGATTCTGTGAGCTTGCTGCCATAGTCCAGCTCTGAGGATGGTGGATTTCAGCTGAACTATCAGTAATGAAAGTTACCGTCGTTGATTCTTCTTGCATGTTAGCTATTGAACCGGGTGGTAACTCTCTCATGACCCACAATACAAAAGCTGAGGGCACTGAAGAACCTAGAAAAGCAATATGAATATCACATCATAAACTCGACAATATGACCTCCTTTTACCATAAGGCAGCAAGGCAAGGAGCATAAAGAAATAAGACTGCAAAGTTTATATCTTTCACTATTGCCATTAATAGCCTTGTTTCAGTTCTGCTGTCAACAGGGCATAACCATGGCAATTACCAATTCACCATTTCATCCATAACTTCAGCTAGCTGCATATTTTAATGATAATATGGATGCAACAAAAAGTTTGCCACCTTCACATGAAAATTATTCCTCAGTCCAACAAGTGCAGATGGACAACAGGTTTCACATTGTCTAATACCATAGTGTTTTGTACTTTGGTGCAACAAGCTCAATTGGAAACTCTAACCATGCCAACCTGCCAGATCACCCAAGTCATTCTGTTGAGATATAAAGTTTATCTGCCAGGTTTTAAAACTCCTTTTTCCTTGGATATATCCTGATTTCTCATACAATTTCTATATCCAAGTATAGATGGATAACGTTCTTATAGCCATCAAATTTACGTTCTACAAACTTGTTCTCTATAACTGCAAATTGCCAGATAAGGTTGAATATTTTAAAGAGCAAAATACAGATGAAATATTTCTAAGACAGAATTAATGCTAGACATGGATCAATGGTAAAAATATTGTGGATACACCATGTCCTAAAAACTGGTCTGCAAAGTAGACTAGTAATACAATAAATTGACAATCAAAAGCCTTTACTTAGTTCATTTGGAGCAAATTTGGAAACTTAGGAGAAAACTTGAATCAAGTACCTATAAAATAATATGAAATCAGTAAAAGAGAAGTATAAACTCCCTCTATGTGTAGTTCATGCCAGTAATAAAGCACCTGCAATTATGAAAACACAATTAAATTTATGAAGCTAGAAACTAAAACATAGAACAAACAATCAGTAGAAAGTTGTGTACCGGAATATCAGTGAAAAAAGCCACAAAAGCACTTAATGTGAAACATAGAACAGATACAATGGTCAAACCTGCAACCTACACAACATCATGAAAAAACTAAGGCACTGAAGTAAAATAACTATAAAGCCACTGGATTTTTAAACAAAGATAAATGCATCAACTGTAAACATAAAGGCCAAAGAATAGGCTATCTAACTTGATACCAAAATGACAAGAAATCATAAAGAATAGTATAATAATACCTTCTGGATCTCAGATGAAGCTCTTTCAGATCTAACATTCCTCATTTTTTGGCATAATTGGAGCCCTGAGTGTGAGAAACAAAAGAAACACATAGAAACATGAGTACCAAGGCAATATACTTCTCTAATTAATGTTATTCAGGCTCTGGTACCGATCAAGAAAGTAATCTACACATGCTCGCTATTAGAAACTATGGATGGGAGGCTAACAATTGTGACTTCTAGTTTTTGGTTCATAAATGATAAGGAACAGTAATGTCTGGTTAGCCTGATATTAGACACTTTTGTCACAATAAGGACAATATCTTCAAACAATGTGAAAAGAAGAAGTAAAATTATGAAAAAGAAAAAGAAAAACCCCTTATAAATTGCTAGTTTTACCATAGTATGCTAATGCTCCACCTAACAATAGCACTGCTGCAGCAAAAAGATCTACATACACCTGCATAAGATAGACAGTCAGTACTTCATGGCTCCATTAGTAATAAAAGAAATAAAAGAACACAAAGAAACTCCAAAAAAAACAGAAGATTTCAACATTGTCTTTTGTCATTTTCCAACCAATAAATTAAAGGAAAATTTGTAAACCCTAAGTCCACCATAATCTTCTTTCTGACAATCAGAGACTTGAAACAGATGGTACTCTAAGAAAACAATTATAGTTGAGACAAAATAGTAGCTTGTTAGATGTTCATACCCGAGCCATAGTTGAAGATTCAATAGGATTCTCTTCCATCCCAATCCAAATTAGCACAGAAAATGTCATCATAAAAAGAAATACAAGAACAGTAACCTGGTCAGAGAAAAACAGAATTAATTGGTTCATAAACGTTAGGTTGTGCAAAAAGACACAACGGGAAATTATTACAGAAACATTCCAAATATACATAAAAACATGATAACTAACAAAAGAATAAACTATATCGGTATACCAGAATCACTATTTTTTGACGGCTTCCGACATGAATTAAACGGAAAGGATAACATATTCTGCGATTATCTGCGATTGATGACCTTGGTCTATTCAATGAATTTTGTAGTAAAGTTTCTAGAAAGCCCTGTTCGTCATCCTCTTCCTCTTCATCATCCGCCTGGTGGCAAAGGTCGACCCTATAAAAAATCCACCAGAGAGACATGGGGTATAGCTGAAGGAAACAGTAATTTTCACACAGAAAATATGAAAACTTAAAAGTAACTAAAACTAGCAAAGGATATTATCCTGATTTATGAAAACACTAAGCTTCAGTACCATTGCATTGGATGATCCTGAAAAAAAAAAAAAAAAAGAAAGAAAGCTCTCCTATCTTTTGATTGATTAAGACATGATGATCTAGAGTCAGCCATTAATGTTGATCTCCGTTTTCCTTTTTCTTTTTCTTTTTCTTTTATTAGACCAAAATGAAAAGTAAATATCTTGATTCTTACAAATATCTCCAATTCTTAGAAAGCACATTGTAAATAAATTGGTTAAAGGGAAAACATACCAGAACGACAAAAGTAGAAGAAATGTAGCAAAGAAGAGAATACCGGGGAAGGCTGCAACACACATATTTGCACTAATTAATACTTAAACTAATCTGCTGCAATGAAAGAAAGAAGTGGAGTCCAACTACGAGCATCTATACATACCCATGGCTATAAAACCACAAGAGTATGACCAGCATAGCCACCCTCTGCATGCAGCAATGACAGTCAACACAAAATAAACGAAGTAACCTGCCAGATATATGAGAATTGGACAATTCAGTTTGAATCAGAGATGTGATTTAAATCAAGCTAGGTGTATAAGGCCAAAAGGTTGATGCAAGTATAAAATACAAATTCTTACCGGCATTAGCAGACCCAATCAGTAAATGAAAAACCTGTAATTGACATTCATTTGGTTCAAGAACATGCCAATACACTTGGAAATAGAAATTCATGTAACATAGCTGTACCATGAATTGGAAAAGAAAAAAAGAGAAAGAGAAAAAAAGCTTTAACATAAATCATATTCATACATCTTTCAGTTATATGTGCACTAATGCATGGACCTTACTAAACATTGACTTGACTTCAACCCAAAAGACTATCTTCTGCCTCCATAGATACAATTGATCATCTCTTTCTCTCCCATTCTACTGATTCCACAATGGTGCCGCATGTTTCCTAATCGTTCCAGTACAAGGGCCTAATAATAAGTTAATGATTTAACTGCATTGTTCCTCTATTAAGGTTCTTAGTTTCCAAAGCACCACTAAACAACTTAATGCAAGTTTTTTTATGTTTTATCGCGCTTTCCTCACTAGGTACAAACTTATAAGATTAAAAAAAGTACGGCAGTCCAACGTGAGTGTAGAAATTCTTCTGATACTTGCAAGAAGTGTATATAAAAGGAAGACACTTGTGAAAAAGTTGGATGTCCTTGGATTCTGGGAATGGTGGTCAAATAGGTTTCTCCTGCAAGCTTTTTAAAACTGATGCATGCTCTAGCTGCAACTTAATTTTAACCTACCCGTTTCTCCAACTTCAAGCAGAGTCAGAAGAGTCACCAAAATTCCTTCATGTTCAGACAATATCACCAGGTTCTGCTTTAAGCGGTCAGATGACTCACATAGATCAGATCAAGGTGCAAGTCCCCACTCGACCAGCTGGTCTGATGACATTGCGTTAAACTAACTAACCTATGAATTAGTACATTCAAATAGAAATCTTTAAATTCAACTAAAAAGTTAAAGAAGGCAACATAGCACTTACTTTTTGGCGAGTACATCCTAGCTGTGAATTCCTTGAATGAATCCGTGCTAGCTGGCCACAAAGTGATGAGATTAAATAGTCATTACAAACAACAAACCAGAAAAAAAAATAAATAAAAAAACAAAATAATCTCTCCATAATTATTAATAGCATCACACTAATGAATTTTGATGAACAATATTATCCTGGGTGTTAGTGTCTACAAAAAGATGGATACATCTATCAGCACATTTGCATAAACCTAGCCACTATGCATGTTGTGTACGTGTGTAAATTTCATTGCTTTGATTCGCATAAAGCCAATATCACAATCCAACACCAGCTTAACAAGTACAACAACAACAACAAACTAAGCCTTATATCCCATAACTCTGGGATCAGCTGTATGAAAAGCCAAAAAAGAAATTATATTAGGTCATAGTGCAGCTAAGCAAGTGCAGAATGATAAATTAATTTTTTATAACCACAATACGGTACTCAATATATAACAAGCTACATAAATATAAAGCAATGTAAAAACAGCAGATTTTGTACATGTCATGAGAATAGGAAGGAAGTCAAGATTACAGAAGCTCAAACCAACACTGTGTTTCGGTAACAAACACAGTTGGAAGAGAAAAGGAGGAGTTGAATTAACTACAAACATTGAATTGTTCTCAATTATCAACTGAAAGAGAAATAACGATCAACAAGCAAACTATTGCACCAAATTTGTAGATCTGTCCTGGTTTCACGGAAAGAGCAAAGACACCTTGGCATCCAGTCAACCAAAAATTGAATATATATTCCGTCATATCAGTAGATTTCTGTTACATACTGATTAAAACATGAATATGGAGAATTTTCTTAAATTTATGTTGGGGTAAGCAAAATTCATCATTATATACCCTTTTAGCCATAAATATAAAAATGGCACTTAGCATATGATTTAGTAAGCATGACAGCAGACACTCTATTTATTGAATCTAAAACTCTCCCTATTCAACCAGCTAACATTTGGGTCCTTAACAGAGCCAACAATTAAGTTCAGCAGCCAGGCTGTACTAATCCATTCTTAAATAGATAATGTAAATTGTCTTGAATTACTTTCCCAACATGAATATCAATTGTATTAGCAAGAAATGTAAATTGAAGGATTAAACACAACATTATAGTCGATCTATGAAAAATAACCTTGAAAAACCAACTATCATTCCATCAAATTATCAATGTTCTTTTTTCAAAAATGAAGAAAAAACAAATATAATCAAAATATGCTGAATGGAAAACTCACATAGAACAATCCTAAAACTCATTGTTATACTTATTTCCCCGATATTACAAATTACCCATCAATCAAAAACTCATTAAACAAAAAACTCACTAAACATCTAAAACGATCAAACTTTTAACAAAAAATCAGAAAAAAAAAAAAAAAAACCTGAGAAAAAGCAATAATAGCAGTAATGCCATCAAAGCAAGCAAGACCCGCGTTTACTCCAACTAGTTGTGGTGGAAAACTACAAAACTTTTCCTTTTCTTCAAACATTTAGCTATCTATCCTTTCTCCCTGCTTTACAAAACAAAACAAAAAACTATATATTTATCTATTATTCTCTCTACTGTCTCTCAAAAATAATAAAGAGAACAAAAGAGCCGACTCTAGCTCTTTAAACAAATAAGTATACACCTGAAATTTTTTTTTTTTTATCTTTTACGATCTCTTTGTTTCTTTTGTTACTGATTCAGTGATTTGGCTGCTATGTATGATTTTTTTTTTCATGAAAAAAAAACATAAATACTGAGAATTTTTAATTGAAATCTGTTTTAAAAAAAAACAATCACATAACGAATAGGCGGTGGCTTTCCAGAGTTTTCGAGACTGAGAAAATATAAAGATTCTGAAATCTTTTTTACTTTGACTTCGGCCCTAAAAATGATATTTTTATATATTTTAATTGAATTTGATAATTTATTTGTGATATTTGTATTTTGTAATTTGTTTATTTGTTTTGTTTATATTTTGTGTTAAATATATATAATATAAAAATAATTGTGTTATAATTTATGTTAAAATTTTAATATAAAATATATTTTATTTTTACTAAATTTTTATATTTTATTATATTATATTATATTTTTATATTTAAAATAATCACGAGATTTTTTTGGCAAAAATAATTATTTTTTTATTAGTATAATATACTTTCTTTTTTTAATATTAGTACTAATTAGAATTTTTTTATTCTTTTATTAATTTATAATTTTGAAAATATAAAGTTTTGTTTTAATGTGTGCAATGAAATAAAGATTCACTTGAAATTGTTGACCTAAATGAATCGAAATTAATGACAAATTAATGTAAATTTATTGCCTATTGTTTTGTGTCATTCTTTCTACTGAATGAAATTTGAATAAGGAGTGAATATGGTAAGAAGGAAATTTGACATTTATTACTATCCCAGAAGTCTTCATCAATAAAATTTCTACTTGACATGTGTCCAAATGCAATTGGTTGACATTTTTTTGGCCTTTACAACTTTGTATTAAAAATTATTTAAATATTAAAGAATAAAAAAGGAAGGCTCTGAAGATTAAAAATTATTTAAATGTTAAAAGAATAAAAAGCGGAAGGTTCCGCAGAAGCTTAAAGCTCCCTCCATAAACTCGTATATATATATATATATATATATATATAATTATGCATTTGATGGGAGGTAATTTTTTTCAAAAAAATTATATATAATTATAAATTTTTATATTTATTTTTTTTAAAATGATTCTAAATTATAAACATTTTTTTTGGGAGAAAATAATTATTTTTTATTAATATATATAATATTATCCAAATACCCAAAATGGTTGGAACAGAAATGGTCCATGACCAAAATAAGTTGTTCCACCAACAAATTTCCATTCTTCTTCCATATCTGGGGGAACTTGAGCTGTCAGATTCAATAGGATTGGCCGAAAGAAACTAGCCTTTTTCCCGTTTATTTACTTGAATTTCTGTTTTAGTTGGATACATGAAGAAAACAAACTGTATGTTGAGAATTACAAGAGCTTCAATCAATTTCAAGTTCCGAACCATGCATGCCCAAAGACAGCCTTGGCTATGGAATTTGACATTAATCTTATCACACTGTTTGTCTCTCATGATGATTTCCTCCAAAAAAATTAAGCATAAGACATTCCATCAAAATATGCAAATGCAGTGAAGCTTCAAGAATAACAACCAATGGCTATAACATACATGCAAACAATAGGTCTGAATTCAAAACCTTCTTCATCTAAATTCAGATGCAAAATCAATTAATACAGCTTTTATCCTCCAAACTGTTTGGGGTTAAAGCTACAAATTTAGTCATCAATGAGTTTAGGGTGTCATTTTCTTATCATCATCATCATCACCAAAACACGTTCCACTTGTTTTTTTAGGCAAGGGAAATGTACCCAAAAGCCAGAAAAAGAATTTCTATCCCAAAAGACAAAGAATACAAGTAGAGGACAAAAGGTTCATGTCAGGTTTAGCTTAGTGAATTTTCTATTGACTGTTGTTAGTCAATTCCAATTTGATTGTTCATTTCATCACATGCATATTTCACTGTATTAAAAAAAAGGGTTTATTTCAGAAGCCTTTTGTTTGGTTTTCTGATTATATATTTCACTTTTTGGCATCTTCTCTTTGTAATTTTTAAGAAACTCTCAGACATTGGCAGCGCAGACTCCTAATGTTATACTTCATCCTTCAGAAATTAAGATAAAGCCTTTGCTTTCTGATTAGCCTATGATTTATTTGGCTTATTTGGAATTAGCCCTCATGCATGCATGCCATCTTCATGAAAGTGTTATTGTCTGGTTGAAAATAACCTTAAAAGGGTGTTTATTTTCTCAGTTCTGAAAAATTTTGTATCCCATTGCATGCTTATATATAATACATGTATAATGGGGAAACAAAGGTTTTCAATCATTGGCCATATCTCTAGCTCTAATTTTTCATCAGAAGCTCTACATTAATAATTTTTACACGAAAATGTATATGTTGAAGTGGTTGGATGGTCAAGCATCCTATGGAAAGAGCACAACTCAATTCATAAATCATGGGTTTATTCTTGGAAAAGATTCTATATTCTACAGACAATTATATAGTACTAGTAATAAAGCAGTCAATAAAAGTGTAAAATACCATATTAAGAAGAGGAGTGTTGATATATTAGGTGGGGAGTTCTGGACTTTGGGCTGCAAAGCCGAAATAAACTCTACAGTTTCGTGGCCTATGGACTTGTCTGTGGCTTCATGGGAAAACTTTTAAGTCTATGACCCGAATGTTAATTCTGAATAGAACAATCAAGTTCACTTGCATTCCTATAGAGCCAATGAACATGCAATAGCTCCAGGAAGAAATCCATGAAGTATAATCATCAATAACCACTCAAGCCCTCATTCTTATTGCTCCAACCGATGAACTCCATGAAAGCAGGCAATGAACTAACCACTGATTTAAAAAAAAATTGATGCACCATCTTTCTTCATTGTTCTTGGTTTTTGCACATGGAAAATGCTAACCCTGTTCTGTGGAGAGTTATGGTGTTCATCTTTTCATTTACTAATAGTTCTGTTTTACAATTTCTTTGTAATTCTATAAGGGCCTTATGATAGATATAAAAAGAACTTCAACACAATGTTTGCATCCAAGAACCTGTCATTAGTACTGCAAATTGCATTAACAATAGAAGTTGAATTATTAGAACAATTGACTGCCTTCACCTGTAGTATCCTATATAACTCTGCTGCCAAAGATTGCACTCCTTCATGGGAAAACTAAGTAGAGATGCAAAGCAGGTTTCTTTCATATTGATAGCATCATCATATTGGATTGGTGGAAGCAGGTCATGATAGAGCCTGACTTCTGCTATGTGCATGGTGTCTTTTTTCTTGATTTCTTTTGAAGTCCTCCCTCTTTTTCATCCATTTTCCCCTCATTTAATCAGTTATTCCTGGGTAAGCCTCTAAATTTACTGAGTGACATTATCAATTTTCAGTACTATTACTTTTCAACATATAACTGACTTAGAATGCACCATGATATCATAAATATTTTTCTACTTGTGGCATATTTGCTGTAACATATGACTGTCCTCTTTTAGTTAATTAATTTGTTTCCATCTTTCCTGAAATCAAAGACAGCCCTTGATTAGTTCACCTTGGAGATGACTATTAATGAGCCTTCCCCACTGGCAAAGCATGCTCCTAATTCTATCAAATTAAAATTTTGCACAACTAAACATATACTAGACGGGTGGTAATACAGTGCAACATGCACTACCGATCACATCTATCTTAGCACATTATTCGGCAATGATCGAGCCCTAACAAACACAATCAATGAGTCAAGATTTGTAAGTAAAGAATTTAAAAAACATATCTACCTCCCGATTGGATACTGGACTCTTAATTGTTAACACGATCATGGATGGCTAACATCGAATGGATGTTATCGATTGCTGAAACAGATACATCATACTACCATAGCCTGATTAAGCACAGTTAATCACTAATTAGACACTTTAATAAGTATGTGCGACAAATGAATAATATTAAACATACTAAAGTGAGAATTCATAGTGCCAATGGAGACATTTGTTCTTCATACGCTAAGAGAGGCAATGACAGAAAGGAGACAACTTAAAGGGCTAATTGCATTCAATTTCTTGAGTTTCCTGTCCTATATATATGCATCCCCAACAAACAAGACCTTCATTCCAAAGCATCTAATATAACATTCCCTTTTAACCTTCTTTTCTGTTTCTTCGGTCGGATTTTTTTAGCAATGTCAGGCTCTGGCAAGAAAACTAAGGGCAGGCTGGAGGTTGACAGGTTGATATCATTCTCAAAATGCAGATCAAGGATCTACAAGAAAGCAAGTGAACTAGCTGCATTATGTGGCGCTGAGATTGGTTTTATAGTCTTCTCACCGGCAGGTAAGCCCTTTTCATTTGGCCACCCCTCTATTGAATCTGTTGCTAACCGCTTTCTGCACGAAAATCCCGCTCCAAATGACAACACTAACCCTCTTGTGGAGGCTCTTCGAAAGGGAAGAATCAATCAGCTAAGCCAGCAATTAAATGAGGTACTTAGCCAACTGGATGCAGCGAAAGAGACAGCAAAGGCGATTGATCAGCTGACAATTGAGAAAGAAACTCATGGCTGGTGGGAAACTCCCATTGATCAACTTAACCAGAAGGAACTCCAAGAACTGTATACTTATTTTGAGGATCTTCGCAACAATCTCTATAGCAATATGAATAAGAGAGTGTTGGAGCCACTTCTTCACTGCTTGCTCCAATGGATCCGGCTCAGTTGACCAATCCATTTACTACCAATGCAAATGAGGAAGTTCCTCATGTCTTTCCTCTTGGCTACGGCCATGGTCACCAGCAGTTATGAACAACTCAAACTATGTTGAGTTATAATAAAGTCTACCTTGCTCCTGAAGCAGGATTTTTTGCCTGCTGCTTAGTAAAATCTTTTACTTATCCAAAAAATAAAGTTCACCTTGTTAGTTGTTATTTATCTTTTTCATATTGATCTTAGGCTTGTGAATTTCAGGAGTGCTAAGACATACATGATCATGTTCATATAGCCAACTAACAGCAAGTCTAAAACCTGTTACAGTTTCCTGTCTGCCTAGGGCTATTTCAGTTATGTATCCCATTATCAGCTTAAATATTTTTCAATAAACTGGTGATTAGTGAAGTCTTTTATCCATTCCTATCACTGTTACTGCATGAGAGAAAACTTTTATGCTAAGTAAACATTTGAGCTCAACCTTGAGCATTACTTACATTGGTGACTCAGCCATTCATATGCTGCTACAACACCCTTCAGTTTCAGGATAACCTTAAAATATTTTCATATTAAGGAAACAGGAGAATATATTACAAAGGAATCTGCTCTTTTCCTTTCAAGTTTCCAGATCAAGTTTTGCAGCCAGATAACCAAAATTAATGAAATTTCTTGAAGATTGCCCTGCAATGAAATATTATCTAGCTAGTTTTCACTTAATGATTAATGGCGGTCCATAACAGACACGCCTGTCTTTAAGAAACTAATTATACTGTATGGAATTTATCGTAGCTATAAATTTTCACACTTCATATGACTCATTGATAATATTTCATAGAAACAGGTTGCTTTTGTCAAATTTATGGTGATGAAAAAGTTTCCTTATCACTGCTAACTGCATTAATGTAACTCTTAAGTCTTAATATTACACTCCCGTGGGAATGGAATTGAATAAATTAATGGTAAGAATATAACTTCATTTGAAGTATATATTTCCTTCACTTTTTCTTCTCTATTTTCCCATTCATTCAATTTCCAGTTAGTTAATCACTCTAGTCCTTCTAAAGAGTGCCAAAATTCCAGAAATTATTATGTTCAGATAAAAGCTGTGATTTACTAATTTTGAGAAACCGAAATCTGAGCCTTTTTTCTTATCAAAAGCTCCAGAGCAAGATTTAACCTGAAATTTTGGTTTTTCCTGATATTTGATTCCATTGCGTAACATTATATGACAACAAGAATCATGGAAAACGATGCAAATATAAGATTAATAAAGGTTAGAAGTTCATATGTTCTTATTGGTTTTAACTTAAACCAAGATTAAGCACATACCGATCATTAATATTTTATTCATTGTCCAAATTGCTCAAGCTCTTAATTTATTCTACATGAGAATATTTTGATGAATGAAGGATGATAACTTCAATTCCAAAATCTTAAAAATTGGGTGGCAAGAAGAATGAAGGATTTGGTAGGTTTCCCCTTTGACACTTTATTTTAAGATGATTGTACCAGGACAAGTAAAGCCACCCAATGGCCCAATCACTTCTCTATCCATGACAATTTATGTTTCCTAAATAGATTTACATGATAAATATATTAGAACTGGGGTTAAGAAAAATATGATAAATTAAGGAAAGATTTCAAAGTATGTAATGATGTCATTTTTTTTTAAGTTTTATTCATTTTCACTATATTAATTTGTATGCAAAACAGTTACTGGTGATAAACCTAAAAAATATAATGAAACACAATGATAGACTAGGTTTTGTGTTGACAAAATTAATCCATTGAACTTCCATCGGCATAAAAATATAATTATATGATTTGGTTATAAAAAAGCTTGGGGGGGGGGGGCTTTTCTAGCTTTTGTTTCATGAGCAAAATATTTTTACTTCATAATTTTATCTTGTATCTTTCGAAAACCAGAAAAATTCTATTTATAATGAAATAGAAGTTATTTTGTACAAACATAATTGTCAATAAATATGCTTATATGTATAAACACAACTGTTTATAAAACATAACTCTTTAGTAAATAATTTTATCAATTAAAAAAAATAACTTTTTACTATCACACGCAATTCATGTAATTTATTATTTTGAAAATGTTCCAACAAAATATAGTAAATCATATTATAGCAAGTTGTTTTGCTATAAATTGTGCCAATTTAATTCTTAACCTTTTTTAAATTCTTTCAACCTTAATCTCTCTGTCAATTCATGAGACTAAAGATTGATAAAATGTACATCAGTACATATAAGCAGTGCCAAATGGTATTTTGCTAAATTAGAACAAGGTTGAGTTCAAATGTTGTGTTCTTCTTATTAGCAAGTTACAAAAGAGAAGAGAATGTGAGCACAAATTTCTTTTCTTTTAGAACTAAATGACTGAATTAATTCAAGAAAATAATGGAAAGCAGTACCCCAAATGGCCTTATTACCACCCACAAAACAATACCTTGATATGTTTTAAAAGAAGGAGAATCCATAAAAATTAACTCAAATTGAATTGCTTTCTAAAATCTGATATTTCCATGTTAGGAAAAATAATTATACATGGAAATAATGAACGATTTATGGTAGTATCAAATATTAGAAACATTTCCAACCCACAAAAACCTTTCAATTTTCATTAGTTTGTTCTTATAAAGGCTGATCTATCTCAAGAGCAAAGCCATCTTTCAAAAAAATTTGTGAAAAAAACATGGGTCGGAGAAAAATTGAGATGGAAATAGTGAAGAATAGCAGCTCGAGGCAGGTTACTTTCTCCAAGCGCCGATCAGGGCTGTTCAAGAAGGCGAACGAGCTTGCTATCCTTTGCGGTGCTCAAGTTGCCATCGTTGTTTTCTCCCCTGGAGGCAAGCCCTTCTCGTTTGGCCATCCAAGCGTTGAGGCAGTGGCGCAGCGGTTTCTATATCAGGACGCGAAACCAAAAGTTTCTATTCCTGGCCAGGTTGAGTGTCAGCAGGAGAGCCAAGTTGAAAAGCTTGGACAGCAGCTTAATGGCCTTCTCAAGCAGCTACAGGCAGAAAAGAAGGGAGGAGATATGGTTGATAAGGCGATCAAGGCAATTGGAAAACACGAGTACGGAAAACCCATCAACGAACTCAACATGCATGAGCTTTTGGAGATGAAGCAATCAATGGAGAAGCTTCGTGAGAATCTGAAACTGCGGGTTAGTGAGATTGAGGCATCGTCTTCTTTGCTGCTCCTATCAACCAATCCTGTCAAAGTTGCTGATCGTGAAAAATTAAGTAGTCAAAGTTGCTAAAAAATGTATTATGGTTTGTTCTTGAATAGAATTGATCCAAATTTCCCAAATTTTAGATCAGCTAATGATTTCTGTCATGGCTTTATTTAGTAATAATGTTAGCAAATATCTAATTGCATATATAATTTGTATTCATGTTCATACGTACTAGAGTAATTAGATATTTTTAATTAGCACAGTGCTAGGTTCATGCACTAAAATAGTATATTTAAATGATACATTCACATATATATTCTTTCTTATAATTAACATCTTAATGAAAAATATTAAAATTTTTATGGACTATAATAAAATTTTAAAAATTTATATTTGATGTAAGTGTGTGAAATGCATCCATTAATTAGTATATATAATTTTTTTCTTTTAATTATCTTCAATTAATTATTAATTTTTGCTATATTTTTTTATATATTTTGATTCTTATCTTGTCCAAATACATTCTCCAAAATCATTTCCTTTTTCATGATTTATAAAAAGTTTCAGTCATTGGACTTTATTTAGTAACATTTGGGGGATCGTAGTTGGTCTTGAACACAATTGAATATTCCCAAAAATACAACCGAACTCCATGTATCTTTCTAAACTTGGTTGGAAGCGTTTGCTACTGATTAGCTTTAAATTGGTAAATGGAATACGTTTACACGATAAAAACTTAGAGGAAGTTTTTTAAATGAAATTCATGAAATTTTTAACTAAAAATAATTAAATTAAAATTAAAATAAAAAATCAAAACTGCTAACTTGTAAGTGTGCAAATTTTGAATAAATTTTGATATATTTTTAATAAAAATATTGACAAAATTTTTACCATCTATCAAATTTAAATTATAAACAACATTTTTAATAATTTTTTTATATATTATTGATCTTTACATTAAATTTTATTAATCTATCGATTTAAATTGTTTATTAAAATTTTTATTAAGTCATTTTTTAAAAAAAATTTCACAAATTTCACTTTAAAACCTTCATATAAATTTTTTCTTTATAGACATTTGAAATATATATATATATATATATATGCAAAAACCAATGACATATTCTCACCAATTCCTGTTACTCTGAAACTAAATATATAGAAGCAAATGTTTCCCGTGTTGAATGTATATATTTATATTATGCCTTCATTAGCTGATTTTTGAAACAATGCACTGTAAATTATAAAGGTGCATCAAAATGAATTAGTTGGAGAATCTGTATTATGCTTGACACATGGCAAAATATAAAAAGGAAACAAAAAGATTAAACCTTTGAAAGAAAATATATATTTAAACCGACCATGAAAAGAAAATAAAACGATTATTCTCAAATCTTTGAAAGAAAATATATGTTTAAACAGACCAAGTATAAAATATAAAAAAAAAAAAATTTAAGATTGAAACCTTTATTTTCTTTTGCAGAAGTTCTTGAACTTTACACGCTAATCCAATTACAAAACAGTAACTAATTCATTTATGCTTCATTTGAAGGCTTAATTTTTAAAATTACATGATGACACAATGAAAATTATCTTCACTGATCATTCAAATGAAGCTTTAGTTATTAATATTATTAAAGACTATTTGTATTATCATATGTAACAATCAAATTAAGTGACAGAAACCTAGACAAAGGATTATGCTTTTTGATGGTTTCCACCGGCAAAGATTCGATTGAGTGCTGCACTTTTTTAATTTAAAACTGTTGACGTTTTACTTCCACTATTAACAAAAGCGATGGCTTTGTCAAAACAAGAAAAAAAATCATAAGCAAGAGCAATTTTGAAAAGATGAAGCAGTATTTTTTTTTTTTCCAACTCAAAAGGTCAGTCTCAAATTCAAGCATCATTCTTAAAGAAGTGCTGACAATTTGAATAGAATGTGGAGAAGTTCCTTTTCATAACTAGAAATAGTTATGATTGTCAAATGGCATAAATTTTTTTTCTTTTTTCTTCAATATTCTTCGACTTTTTTAAAATTTTATACGAAAAAATGACACGTCAGATAATTTTATTTGATTCTATAACATTTTCACTTAGAATGACTAGAATGAGAGAATTCCACTAAGGCAGCTACAATATGAAACTGAAACGAATAGATTCTTTGGCATCATTGGTTCTTTATCGTTGTCGTGATTATACTTTCCTGTATGGTTGTTTTATGAAAAAAGAAGAAGAATCTATTAGCTCAAAAGATTTGTAAATTGAATTTAGAATTTAATTTAAATAGTTCACTTAATTTTTTTAAAAGGTTAATTTTTATAAAGCTAAAATTTTGTTTTCCAACACTTTTTTTTTTTAATTTTTTAAGCTCTGATCTTATTTATACAAAAAATTAAAGTAAATTGTATAATTATCAAATTAATGCATCTAACATGATTTAATTTAATAATTTCTCTAATAATAAATGCATACATTCTCTTCAAAGAATTAAGTTTTAAATTTTTTTTCATAATAAAAATATGTAATCAGACAGTTGTACTAAGTTATTGATATTTCAATAAAAAAAAAAAAGGAATATGTTTTTGTTGAACTTTAGCCAAGAATTGGTCATAATTTTCAAAATAGGGAGAGGGGCCGTGATCAGCTGCATGTATTTGACGTCAAAGTCCAAATAATCAGCTAATACTACTATAAGTCTGTCTACAACAAAACGGAAGGAAAGTAACGCTTTATCAATCTTATCGAAATAGAATGATATGATATACAAATAATATAAATAAAAATATATAAATTATTAATTTAAAATTTTAATAAAAATTATAAAAAATTTTAAAAAATTAAAAATATATATTTTATATTTTTATATTAATATAAATTATAATATATAATTTTTATATAAAATATAATATAAATATATAAATTATTAATATTTTATATAATGCAAATATACGTATCTACGGAGAAAGAACCTTCTACTTGAAAGATAGATTCAACGCGCACGGTTGGTTTCTCAGTTTCTTCCCATCTAGCGATGGAGCGTGGACTGGTGGCCCAAACATTCCATCCCAGTTTCCCAGTACTAATTAATTATAAATTTGTTGACCTTCTCCCGCACTATCATCGCCAAGGGACGGTTTCTTGAAAAACTCCAAAATTCCAACTTTCCCAGGACCCACACCATGTTCCCATTTCTGATTTTGACTCACCAATGCTAACCTGTCTCCCCAGTCCCCACTATTCCTTTTATCCTTGTTTCTTAAGAAACTGAACTTTTCCTCTCCGATATATAACTACCTCTCCAACTCGTCTTCTTCTCCAATCAAAGGCCAAGGCCTAGAAAAGACAAACTAAAAGTGAAAGTGATGGGTAGGACGAAGAGGTGGGTGTTGTTCAAGAGGCTGATAAAGAAGGAGTTATGGAGGTGGAAGTTTTTGGGGTCTGCTTTCAAGTGGAAGAAGCTAAACATTCATCCTTCTTTTCATGACGATGTGCTTTTCAGGATTGCGTCGGTTTTAGAGGCTATTTTCTTGGTGGCTACTCTCTGTTTTTTCTATCTTTGTTGGGGTTGTCACTTTTGACAATTGAATGTATGAATGTAGTGTGTATCTTTTTTTTTCTCTCCTTTTGGGGTGTAATAATATTCAGAATTCTGAGTTCTGAACTGGGTTTTGAGAGGGAAAGTGATTGCAGGGTGGTTTTCATTGAGAAGAAATTACTTTTCACCATTATGCAACTTTAAATTCCCAGACTTGTTGGAAAGAATGGTGGAAAACTGGAAAAGTAGGGAAAGAAAAGCTAACTTGGTAACTTCAGGCTTTGTTGGGGAAGCTTTTTAGTTAATGCACGACTTTCTTGATGTGTAAAGTTAATGGTTAATCAAATTAACTTCTGTTTGAGAATCTTCTTTTGTTTTATTTTCCTCCTTTCTACTTGTTCTTTAAGTTCATGAGTTTGATTTTCCTCATTGATAAAAAGAGAAGGACTAGTCTTATCTGGTATTTGTACAAAGATTGATTTGAGCCACTTTCAATTTCGAACCAAGGAAAATGTGAGGAATTTTGCTACTTACTGTGTAATGTTTAAAGGTTAGAGTTGCCCCATTCACTAGGTTATGACTTCTGAGTAGCAGCGTTATGCAGGACAGGAATCTTTTGGTTCTTGGAGCAGAACCAAGGCGATACCAACCAAATTTAACAAAAGAAACGACAAAAAAACAAAGGCAAGACAAGCCTAGGAGCAGAACCAACTACTCTCATTTGGTTGAGCCTTTAGGATTCTTGGGACCATCCTCAGGTCTGATACATTTGATTCTTTAGGATTCTGATACATTTGATTTTTGAAGTTTGCAGAACCTTATGGAAAAATATAGATACAGCAGGAAAAACCCCTTGCACGTGCAACTGGCATCAATTATTGCCAATGGAATTGCCAACACCGTGGTTCAGTGAACGACTGGCAAAACTGGCTGTGTTCAAGCTTAATTGTTAAGACCTAACCCAGTAATTACCAGGCCCCAAGAAACTCATTAAAGTTCCAATTGGGCCGCTTGGCCCTTCGAATAGTAGTTTCTCCACTAAACAACTGCAGAAACAATGTGACACCCTTATCATTTAGCAGTCATAACTGGTTTGTGTTTTTGTTCCTCCCCTGTTTGTTCCAGATACGTCAAATAGTACCATAAAATTAAGTTACGTATGAAGTTGTCAGATTTAAAATTGTTCTATTAAGCATAACTAGCTAGCCTGAATTCAGATGGACTTGAAGGGTTTGCATTACCTTTACAGATGTAAGCACAAAGCAATCTAATTACAGCGAAGGACAAAAGCCGGTCTCGCTGAATTTCTTACCATGAAGATCATGAAGAAGCCAAGGTATACCGTGAATAATTAATATATACAAACCTCATCATTGGTTTGCACTCTTTCTATTTTCCTATAAGAAAAATGAAAAATAATGAAAAAAATGACCGCGTTTCAAGACCAAATCAATGACAATATTGCTGAGCTTACTGATAAACCTACCAGATGAGCACAAGAATAATTTACGTCTGGAAGGCTTTATTTGCAATGAGAGAAGAAATCAAGTAATCATTTCAAATAAATTCCACATTTAGTAAATACTAAAAGATGACAATGAATTTTCAATAAAGAATTTGGAAATGTTGATTGGTTTTGATTGAGTTGGTCATATTTGAATTTTTTTTTAACTTCAAATTTTATAATCAACAGTCTTCCTTCATAAATGATCTATAAATTCAATAGAAATATTTTATGAGACCTAAGATCTGCCCTACCCTCCCCTCGTCCTAACTTCTAGGTACAAAAAAAGTTTCGAAGGAGCTGGGAGCAAAGCTAAAGACATGATCCCGCAGTTAAAAGAGATACTACTATCACTTTTCCTAATTTTCTCGTGTCCTATGAATCAAGCATTGTACCATAAATCTTCTCATCATAACTGGAAACAATTTACTTTTAATCTTAAAAAGAAAAGAAAATGAAACGATCACCCTGTTAATCATCATCGTCATCATTATCGTTCTTCTTTTCTGCCTCAGTGTATATCCCTAAGCTAATATTGCTTGCCATTGATAGCTGCCGACTCCCAAAATCCATTATCGTCCCTTGCGTAGACAAGACATTCTTGGTGTCCCAACCAAATCTTCAATGCCTTGGCTATTTCCAGAATCAATGAACAGTTGCACCACTAGGTTCTAACAACGAGGAAGTGTAAGAATACTTTCTTCTTGTCTGGTTTTTATTGGATGGTTTGGTTGGATTTTATTTTTGGTTGTATCTCTGACTCTGAGTGTTAGATATAGTTGAATTTGGTAAAATACCTGAAGGTGGATTTACTCTTTCCTGTTATATACAATTCGTATCATATCTACTGAATGTTGGGGCACACATGGTTTAGGCACTTTAGGCCCAGATTTTGTGCCCCCCACCCCCCATTTATCACCAGAATCGAAGATAGTGGAACATCCCACCCAAACCCGAAGTACAGGCAACCAAAAATATCTGCTGGAAGCAGTTTAAAGACTACAAAGCTGCCAGCATCTCTCATCTCTTCCCTCCAACTTCAACTCCAACTCCAATCTTACTTGGATATAGGAAAAGAGTGAAACGTGCATTCTTCAATCTGCATGACAATTTCTCCATCTTCTAACACTGCTTTGAAACACAGCCAAAACCGTTTTCTTGGCAACTTTCTCCCTTCAAAACCATATGTACCTCTCAGAAGAAGTACTAAAAAAAAAGGACTTCTATCAACTACTAGACAAGCAGTGTTGAAAGACTTCCATGAACGAAGAGTCTCAAGGTAATTCAAAGCAAAACTTGTTTTTTATGCATTTCTTATTTGTTTTGTTCTTTAATAATATGTAATTTTATTCAAAATTTTATATATCCTCCACAGATTATCTCAGGGTTACAGAATTTTGACAGAGACAACGTGGCTTCAGTTGTCAGACCGATGAACATTTTCTTTAAGGTCGACATCATATCTCGCTTAGGCAAAGATTTTGACAATAAGTTAAACCAAAGATGCTGTGATGGCCCCAAGAGAAACAACCCATATCCAGCCATCCATAATGTCCTTATTATAACCAGAAGATGCTGATGTGATCATCTAAAAAAGATGTCAACTATAAACATGTAAGAAGGAAATGTAATTATGGTAAATCACCAGATAAAACAATAGCATTATAGAAATGCAAATATAAAAACCAAGATCATAAAAAGGACTGCATTTAGAGCCGTGTTAGCTTACAGTTATATTGGAAGTTAATTGTATGTTTATATGACAGATAAATGTGTCTTAACTTAAGAAAAAATACACAGAGAAGCAATAATTCAACAAACGTGCATTGTTTCAAAGCCATTCTTCCCTGGATTCATGACAATTGCAAACCCAAACATCAAGCAAACACCTAAGTAGAGTTCAACAGAACTAGGCCAGGAAACATTTTCGAGTACTCTAACTTCATTGAATAATAGATACATGAATATTTACTTGAACAATAGCATAATGGATGAAGCATCGATTGATGAAAAATATCACCATAATAAGACACCAAGTTTCATGTCCAAGACACATACATGAATATTTACTTAAGCAATAGTCAGATGAACTATGAAGCCCGCACAAGCAGTAATTTACACAAGAATGACACAGGGATGAAAATACTCAATGCAATAATATACATCTCGTAAGTCATAACCACTACATCTATTATTCAATGAATTTCCTGGTAAAACACAACCCTAAGGATTATTCATCAAACTCTGAGTCATCTTCAGTTTCTTGATCTTCACCACTTTCCTGCCATGAAAATTTTGAGCAAGATAATTACTGCTTATCTATTGCAGAGATAAAATATAACTGAAAACCTATATCAAGTTTACCTTTCTTCTAATATATTCTGCCATGGCTCTATCAAACTCTGCTCGTTTCTCAGTTGCGATATCATAATATTTAACTTTTTCCTATCAAAAGCCAAATTTGAAATTTAAAAGTTAGACAACCCTGACAATTGTTTATCAATTTCATCTATAAAGTCCTTTATTTTCTATTTAAACGTAATATTTTATTTTCTTCCAATCCAAATCGGGAATATGAACTGTCAACCCTCAATATCATTGGCGTCCTTGCCATGCACTAATATTGATTGCGACATTAACTCTATACATGCTCTAACTAACTTATGCACCCCTAGCTAGGTTAAGGAAATTCTTCAAGAGCAGCGGCAACAACAAAAATTGGAACAATTTTACCACCAAGCAACAATGTGCAAATCTTAAAAGTATGGTGCAGTAGGATATCAAAACTATTTCTTCATCTTTAAGCAAATAATGCTATGAGCAGATCATGAACGTGGTTCACATTGTGTTTAAAGTAAACTTAAGTATGCTTTGACAAGCCAACGCCACCCATGATAATGGATTAATGGCCTAAGATTTTGACTAGCACAAGACAAAACATTATTACTAAAACTGCTTTATTCTCTGACTCAAATAAACATGTCTCCACCAATTAACTCTTACAAACATATTCATAAAAGGTTGATATAAGTTATCATAACTGCAAGTGCTATTGTTTTCCAACATCATAGAGAAAAGCCAGATTTGATTTACATGCTGAGCGTGGAACAATTCATATTGCAGGCAAACCAAAAATAGCTTATGTCAATTATATGAATTCATGAGCAATAAAGAGAGCCAATTCAAGATTACAAGGCACAACCTCATATGTCATCAGCTTCCACTTCTCACCACATGCCTTTCCAATCTGAAACAATTTATCACAGGATTCATTAACATATATGTTAGAAAGAGACAGAGATATTCATTGGCTAAATTAAGATTTGTGTTTTCAAACCATAACATACATCTCGCATTGACTTGATATCTGGATTCTGCTCTTGAAATTCCTTACGAAAATCCTCCCTTGAGTATAAGATAATGAAAACTCGGTTAGATTTGTGTCCATCACAAGAGGACGGTCACTTTCTTCAATAAAACTAGCAGGCAAGATCCTTTGATAAAAGCTCCCATGCTCACCATTCAGAATATATATTTTTTCTACATACAATTGAACCTAGGACATCCAAGGCCCCATGAAGTAACTCTAAGTTCAGAATCCATTGGTAAGCCTAAAAAGCCAACTTAGATTTTGCATTTGAAGACAGCCAAGAAATATGAAAATCGACTTTAACTCAACACAACAACGAAAATCTTCCAAGTTTGGCCAAAAGAATAAAGAAACAAATACAAAAATACATAGCATAGGAAACTGCAGGCATAAGAGAAATGTTATTATCAACGAAAAAGTTAACCAAATTTATGAACACAGACGATACATAAGAAAAACTCACAAGAAGTAAAAGAAAGCAGTTGGGGGTTTCTTGGGCATTTTAGCATCAATTTTTGTCTTCTTCTTCTTCTGCTTCGATTTGGGTCTTGATTTCGACTTGGGTCTCTTTTCTCTCTCGCTAACAACACTCTGTTGAGCTGACCTCTTCATTTTCTCACTTGATTTTACCCTTAACACCATTTTCCTATCAGGTTTTCTTTCCAAGCAACAGAATCTATCATTAACCCCAAAAAGTCCTCACTAACAAAGCATACAAAAATAACAAACAAAAAAAGCTAATTTTGTTTTGCAGATTTCTATTTTTTTTCAGCACAGCAAAGAAAACTGAGATGAATAGGAACAAATACTATAAAGCAGGAAGCAAAGAGAGAAATACTCATTCGAGGGTGTTGATGGATTATAGGCAGAGGCAGCGGTGGTTGAAGATGAGCGAGATTTTCTCGACTTTGTAGCTTTCTTTGCCATTTTTTTTTCTTTGGGTTAGTTTTTAAGTCTGTGGTGCTCAGGCAGGCAGGAGAAGGATACCTCGACCGCGACGGAGACCGGGACCGAGCGCTTCTGTTTTGCTAAGTTCACGCCGTTTTTCTCACCACCACTCACCCGTTTCCAGTCGGATCAAGTTGGAATTTGGACTTCGTCGCGTGAATCTGAGTGAATAAAATAAATTACGAGCCCTCAGAGTTAAATTATGGGCTTCATTAATAGTAACACTTGGTCTTTTTTTAACCCTACAACAGGCCCAATTACTACATCTATAAGCCCATTGGTTACGGCCTTTTTTTTTTCCTTTATTTGAGCAAATTACTCATGATTTTCTCAAATTTTGATTTTTTTTTTTTGAAAAGGAAAAAAAATGAAACTTGCTTAGGCTTCATATATAAATCATGGAATAAATTGCATTGTTAGTTAGTAAATTTTTTTATAACATTTTATTTTCATTCATAAATTTAAATTTTTAAAATTTTACAAATTTAAAATTTTCAATTATAATATTTTAAATTTATGAAGTTAGAATATTGACAAAATGTACCACATAATGACATATATAACGCTTAAATGGATATAAACATGATAAATTTCGTTTATATTCTATTGTTGATAGTTGAATAAACTTATAATAAATCAAAGGATTGTGAATAAAATTTAAATATTGTGAAAACATTACGACTTCATGATGCAATTTCCTCGTGAAAAACCATGTAAAAAAAATGTGTTATTTGGACTTTATGAGTGGTTAAATGATACTTAGATTCTTATATGGTGGTATGTGAGAATTTAGATGAAAGTTATATAAATATTTGTTTATGTACAATAACCAATATAAAATTTATTTTTCTTTTTAGTATATCCAATAAATATCTTCAATGATGGTTGTTATCTTGAGTACAATATTGGTTTTTAACATTTAATCACCAAATTTGTTTTTTTTTTTTTTTACAAAAAAAAGTCATAATTTAAAAATAAAATAAAAAATTATAAGTACTTAGATTTATATTTAAAATTTATTAAATATTATATTTAAATAATTATATATAATTATATTATAAGATACATGATTACCTGATGATGTTACATACCTGTAATCTTATATGGATAATTTAAAATTTTGACATGTTGAATAATTTTTTAATCGTAGTTGCCTACTTAATGATTTTGTTATTTAAAATTTTAAAAAATTAGATTTATCCAAATATTTTATGTTAAATAATTTATAATCTTTATATTCAGTTAAATGAGATAAATTTATTGAAAAAAATTAAAAATTAAAATCTTATTTAATATTAACACTTTATATAAAATATGTATATATTTTTTATCTTTCATTTAAACTATGTAAATACATTATAAAACAATTTTCAAATTATGGACTTCATTAATTAATTAATTTATTATATTATTATTATTATTATTGTTGTTGTTGTTGTTGTTATTATTATTATTACTATATGTTATTAAATCGTGGATATATTGCATTCATATTATTCGATTTGTAATATATGTTTTTAATATTTTCATCTTAAATCAATCGATTTTTGTGTAGTAATTAATAAAACAAAATGCATGCAAGAAATATGTATATTGTTATAATTTCGCATATACAATAAATATATAATCAACTCTCACTTTAACTTTAAATTATTTTTCAATGTATAAAATTAAATAAAGTGTTATAAAAAACTTTATTTAATAAGTTAAATGAGACCATATGTCCATAACAACATATAATACTTATAGATATATTTTATTTGCATTACAATAATATTTTTTTAACATTTCATATGTCTTATAATGTATATAGACCAATGGTAATTATCTGTAAAATTTCTTAAGAAAATAATTTAGAATAAAATAGATGGAAAACTATTTTTATATAGATAATGAATTGAAATTTTGGTATGGGGTTAGATCACATCACCTTAATAAGAAGATAAATGCATAGAATGATGAATATGAAGGGATAATAATCGTTTTATATTATATTTGATTTGTATATAAATAAAAAAATAAATTTACAAAGAGGATTAATTATTATTGTATAGGATAATTAAATTCTCTCAAAGTGAAGAAGGTTATTTGTAATTTATTGGATTAAACTTACACATCTTATTATACATTTAAAAATTACATAAATTTTGAAAAAATATAATTTTGATCAATTAATAAATTATCAAATTATAATTTTTACACACAACAAACACAAGATATGACACATAATTTAGTTTAATTTTATTCATAATATTATCTTATTATATAATATCATTATCTTGTGCATTACACATCCCGATAATATATGACAAAACATTCATTAACCAAGTAATTAATTTATAATTAAAATAGTTAAATTCAAAAAAAATAAAGTTATTGATTTTTTACCCTAAGTATAAAAAAAATAACAACAAATATTTTATCTAAATTTAAAATTGCACATATCTTTTTTTTTTCAATATTCAAATACCTTATGATTAGTTTTTTTTTTTAATTTAAAAAATATATATTTTAAGTCTATTAATAATATGTGATTTTTTTTTTAGTATTCAATTTTCCTTTAATATTTATATTTTTTTTGTGATTTTGTTGTTTATTTTACTAAGATGAATTTTTTTCTTTGATATTATTTTTATTCTATTCTTGTTTGTTTGTCACGCATTTTTAATTGATATTTTTCAGTATTTTGATCAAAATGATACTTTAGTAAAGGTATTTTTTTTTTTAATCGTTTTATTATCATCGCCTTTAGCTTCCCATGTCAACCATGCAAGCTCTTCAGGCCCCATCCTTTCGAGCTTCCCCTCTAAACCCTCTCCAAAAACCCAACCCCAATCCCCATTTTCCCAATGTATCAAGACTCCCGCCCAGGCCATTCAAGGGATTCTCTTCCATCACCGCTTCATCTCCCATCGTTTCTGCTCCCAAGCGCGAGAAGGACCCCAAAAAATGGATTGTTGTCATGGGTATGGGGTTGGTCTCCGTTTTTGGGAATAACGTCGATGCTTACTATGATAAATTGTTGGCTGGGGAGAGTGGGATCGGACCCATCGACAGGTTCGACGCTTCCAACTTTCCAACCTGGTTCGCGGATCAGATCCGGGGGTTCACTTTTGAAGGGTACACTGATGGAAAGAACGATAGGCGACTTGACGATTGCTTGACGTACTGCATTGTCGCGGGCAAGAAGGCGCTGGAAGATGCTGATCTCGGGGGTGATCAGTTATCTAAGGTGGTTCTTTTTAATGGTTTTTGGTTGGTGGGTTTTGTTAATTGAACTGTTTTGCTTAACCGAAGATTATTCCTTTACTGGCTTTGGCAATGCGCGATATTTACAAGAAAGAGTTGTTTGTTTATTTGCATGAATCTTTTGAACCTTAGCTAACGTAGCTTAATTCTACAGACCCTGATGCTTCCTGTTGCTCGTTGCTGCTTGCTATTGCTCTTGGTTTCATGGGTCCCAATTATTCAATTTCAACTACTTGTGCTACTTGCTTCTCTGCTGCTGCCAACGACATCCATCGATGTAAGGCTGAATTGATGATTACTGGTGGAACTGAAGCTGCAATTATTCCTATTGGGTTGAGGAGTTTTGTCGCCTGTAGGGCATTGTCTCAAAGAAATGATGATCCTCAAACTGCTTCTAGGCCATGGAACAAAGATCGAAATGGCTTTGTAATGGGTGAAGGTGTTGGAGTATTGGTAAGTTAGCATTCATTACATGCTAATCCTATATATGCGTCATTTAGCTTCTTGTTGGTTGATATTTTGTCTATTTCTGGTCAGCGTCTTGTTTTGTCTCCGTTGGTTATATTGATACCGTTGTTAGTAATGTAGGCATTTTGCCCAAGCTTCGAGGTATAACTGTGAGGGAACCTGGTATGGTGTGTGTATGTGTGTGTGTGTGTATGAGATACTAACCGTTCCTTTGTAATATCAAAATCTTTGTCCTTGGAGTATGTTGTTTGATGCAGAAGCCTAACTCACTATTTATGTGAAGTTTGTAACATATTATTGTGGCGTTTGGCGGAGTTGAAGTATAAATGCTCACCGGGTAATTGAGGAAAAGATTTCCAGTTATACTTGCATACTTTGCTCTCTTTTATCACATTGAAAACTTGGTTAATGAGACTCGGTCTTGAGTTAACGGATTGGTGTTTTCGCACAAAGATTCTCGGTTTGATTGTTACTTAGTTGGCTATATGGTTATATTCAACTGACTGATCTTAATGAAGGGGGAAATGCACTAGCCTTTTATGATGAATTATTTCTTTTGGTTATCAGGTAATGGAGACCTTGGAACATGCAATGAAAATAGGTGCACCAATTATTGCTGAGTACTTAGGTGGAGCTGTTGATTGTGATGCTTCTCATATGACTGATCCAAGATCTGATGGTCTTGGGGTGTCTTCATGCATTTTGAGAAGCCTTGAAGATGCCGCTGTGTCCCCTGAGGGGGTGATTCTTTCTGCTTTTTCACCGAATTCCCTTTATATATGGTAGGAGTAATCCAGTTTGTTCTGGTTTCTAGATCTTTCTCATTTCCCATGTTATGTTGTTTCCTTCTAAGTTTTCTGACACCTGTGGAAGCATTTTTTTTTTTAAATATATTCAATAGCACCAATGACTTCTCTGTTTTATGGTGAACTTAACGGCAGTCTTTGAGTTGAGTCTCCTCGAAATATGCATCTGGTTAACTAATCATTTCCTCAAATTTTGCAAAATTTGAGGTGACCATACCGTGATGTTGCTCTCTTGCTATTGGCTGATTGCTTTGCTTCTTGTTTCTGTCTATGGTAGGGCATTGCCTGGGTGCAGCAGGTGGTTTAGAAGCCATTGCCACTGTGAAGGCCATTACCACAGGATGGTTGCATCCCACCATAAATCAATTTGTACGTGCTAGTTGCTTGTTTAATACCATGTTTGCTCTGTGAAATGTATTAAACTAACTTAAGATATTGTTGAGTTTTGTTCATGCATGGTTTTTAATTTTCTTTTTAATAATTTCCCATCTCTACTTTTTCTTCAAACTTTCTCCCAAGTCTCACATATTTGATTTTCATTTTAAAATTTTTAGTTTTATTCATTCACTCCTTTTTGGTTAACAAAAACCTTTTTATGATTCCTCCTTTTGAGATTCCCCTTCAAAATAGAACATCTTGGTTCTTGCGATTTTTTAAAATTCATTTTGTTTTTCCTCTCCTTCATCTTCAAAAACCTCCCAATCCCAACAATCATGGTCTGGATCAAATAGATAATTTTCTATTATATGTACCTCTGTAGATCTAAATGCAGAATCCAAAGCTTTCAGTTACGTTTGACACTGTTGCCAATGAAAAGCAGTAGCATGAGGTTAATGTTGGTAAGACTCCTATCCCTCTCATACGACATGACAAGTTCCTATTGCAATTTCTTCAAGCCTTTCTCCTCTCTACTTAATTTCAGTTGGTTTGGACCAGAAGCCATAGTTCTAACTGAGCCCTTTATGATTCAGCAATTTCGAATTCTTTCAGATTTGGTGGACACAACGCTGTTGTGGCATTTTCTGCCTTCAAGCCATGAAAGTCTCGTCACTTATTCTGCATTTTGTTAGGGAAAGATAGATCTTAGCTCGTATGAGATTCCGCCATTTATCCATTCTATAGGCTGCTTCAAACTTGTAACTTTTTCTTGACCCATTTTGAGTGGAATTCTTACTAGCCTAAAAATTGTGGACTCAAATTTTCTTTTTCCTTTAAACTACTGTTGTTACGAGGCTAATCAGCAAGGTGTGATTTTTTCTGGTCTGAGTTCTGACTTTTTGAATTATGTCACTGTTAATCGGTGGAAGATAAATTTAATAATTTAAAATTTAATATAATAACATAATATCAATATGATATAAAAAAAAATATATTTTTTATATAAATACACAAACCATTAACTCTGGTAAAAGACTCGATTTCGGGATGTTTTAAGTCAATATCATCTCAAGTGGGTTTCATGGAAGTCCAATCTTATAAGTTTTCAAAAAATCTGATAATTTTATAAAAAAATTAAGAAAAGGGCAAAAAAAAAAAAACCGAAGACTCTGGGATCAATATTTTGATAATTTTATAAAAAAATAACCCGACTCCACTGGGGATCGAACCCAGAATCTCTGGTTCCGTAGACCAGCGCCTTATCCATTGGGCCATGGAGTCATTTCATAGCAATGTTTTGCAAAATATTATTATCTATATGTGAATGTGAATCTATGTTAGCTCAATTCCCGCCAAAACGGACTCATCCGCTCACTTGCTCCCGCCAAAACGACGCGCTCCCTGGTAGGGCTGAAGAAATTAAAGGAAAACAGGGGCTGACTGCAAAAGCGTTTAGTTTTCTTCTTAAAGTGCAGTGTAGAATCGGGAAGAAAAGAAAAGGGAGAGAAAAAAATGGAGTTGGGAGCTCAAGATTATTCAGATCGGAAGAAAGATATCAGCCAATTCCTGTCTCAAGATGTAATTTTCCTTCATCTATCCACACTTTATCCATTTCCTTTCTTTAAAAAAAAATTATTCCTAGTAATAATTTTATCCATATTTTTAAATTTTATTCGTTTAATTGCTCAGATTTACCAAGATGAAATCAAGGCTATGATAAATCACAAACGCCGCCGCCTCATCGTCAACATCTCCGATCTCCACTCTTTTAACAACTTGGCCCCTAGGTACTCTCCCCCTCGTCTCTCTTTTTCTCTTCCCTTATTTTTTTCTTTCCATTCTGAGCGTTGGTTGAATTAAACTTATTAGGGTTTTTGTTTCTTATTGTTCTGAGTTTTAGGATTCTGAAGAATCCGGGTGAATATATACAGCCATTTTGCGATGCGGTAACGGAAGCTGCTCGAAGTATTGACCCAAAGTATTTGAAAGAAGGAGAAATGCTTCATGTGGGATTTGAAGGCCCTTTTGTTTCTCGTCGCGTTACACCCAGAGAGCTCCTCTCCGAATTCATTGGCTCCATGGTCTGCGTCGTGGGCATTGTCACCAAATGTACGTCTTTTCCCTCAAATTTTCTTTCTAATTTTAAGTATAATTAAATTATTGAAATATTGTAGAAATTGAATTTTGGGTTTTGTAAAAGAGGGCACATTGCTTTGAAAAATTGTTATTTTGGGAATTGAAAATCCCTAATGCTTTTGGGCACTTTTATATGCTATATATAGATTATGTTTGCGACCCTAGTTATATGGTTTGCAATTTTCCCCATCAATGCTTTTACTGTGTGGTGATCTGCTTTGTATACCCATATCCATCTAGGTTCTCTGGTAAGACCAAAGGTTGTTAAAAGTGTTCACTTTTGTCCTGCCACTGAAAGCTTCACCGTTCGGGAATATAGGGACATCACCTCCAACAATGGTTTGCCGACTGGGTCTGTGTATCCTACTAGGGTAATTTCCACTGTTATAGATCTCATAGTATCAATATGGCTACTGGATTAAGCATGTCTCGTGGGGAATATTTTTTCAGGATGAAAATGGCAACTTATTGGTGACTGAATTTGGGTTGTGCCAATACAAAGATCACCAGACCTTATCAATTCAAGAAGTACCTGAAAATGCTGCACCTGGTCAGCTTCCACGAACTGTGGATGTCATAGTTGAGGATGACCTGGTTGATTCATGCAAGCCTGGAGATCGTGTGGCTATTGTAGGGATATATAAAGCTCTTCCAGGAAAAAGCAAGGGTAGTGTGAATGGTGTATTCAGGTATTTCTTATGTAGTGCATCATTGAAAGTAATTCTTAATCCTCCTTGTAGTTTGGTCTTTTCTATTTACAATCCTGAATGAGCAATTTTGCAATGTAGGACCGTTCTTATAGGTAATAATGTCTCTCTGCTCAACAAAGAGGCCAATGCACCAATCTACAGTCCTGAGGACTTGAAAAATATTAAAAAGATAGCAGAGAGAGATGATACGTTTGACCTGCTTGGTAACTCCCTTGCACCTTCTATATATGGGCATTCATGGATAAAGAAAGCTGTTGTTTTACTGATGCTTGGTGGAGTGGAAAAGAATTTGAAGAATGGAACTCATTTACGAGGGTTAGTTGTACCCTTATTATTTAATTGTCTTTGTAGTTATGCATCTGATAGATCATGGCCCTACTGATTGTAATTCCTTTCTTTGTGCTGCATCTTGTTTCTTTTCATTTTATGCTTTATGCAGTCTATACAACTATGCTTTGAATTAGGTAGAGTTTTAAGTCTTAACATAAGCAAATTCTTGCTCTTTTTTAGGGACATTAACATGATGATGGTTGGAGATCCATCTGTAGCAAAATCCCAACTTTTAAGAGCAATCATGAACATTGCTCCCTTGGCTATTTCAACCACTGGTCGAGGTTCTTCTGGTGTTGGTTTGACAGCTGCTGTCACCTCTGACCAAGAAACAGGTAAAGCCTTTCAATTGATTCTAGCATTTCAGCCTATGGTCTTATTTTTGGTGTTTTTGAGGTAATTAATATCTCTGTGATCAGGAGAAAAAAGACTGGAAGCAGGTGCAATGGTCCTTGGTGATAGAGGTGTTGTCTGCATTGATGAGTTTGACAAGATGAATGATCAAGATCGTGTTGCGATACATGAAGTCATGGAACAGCAAACTGTAACTATTGCCAAAGCTGGAATCCATGCATCATTGAATGCTCGATGCAGTGTAGTGGCTGCTGCAAATCCCATATATGGAACGGTGAGTGTATATTGGTTGCTAAGATGCACTGTCACTCCACTAGCAAGGTTGTAAGTCTTGAGTTTATACCAGTTGTTGGTTGAATATGCAGTATGATCGTTCATTGACTCCAACGAAGAACATTGGACTTCCAGACTCTTTGCTTTCTCGTTTTGATTTACTGTTTATTGTCTTGGATCAAATGGATGCTGATATTGATCGTCAAATCTCTGAGCATGTTTTGAGAATGCACCGGTTTCGCTCTGCTATTGATGGAGGTAGGCAAAGAGTTTGCTTGTGTGCTTAAAGACTGGTGGCACATGTACCTACTAAGATAATTATAATGTAGGCGAGGTAGCTCTTGATGGAAGTTCAAGATATGGAAGAGAAGATGAAGCTGATGCTGACTCATCTGTTTTTGTCAAGTATAACCGAATGCTACATGGGAGAAAAGCAGAAAGAGGTCGGAAGCGTGATACTCTTACCATAAAGTTCCTCAAAAAGTATATTCATTATGCGAAGCACAGAATTCAGCCTGAGCTGACTGATGAGGTTGTGATTATTCTTTTACTATATGTGTGTGTTTATTTATTCAGTAATCCATTTATATTATCCTGTCATTTGAATTGATTGCTTTCTTCTGTTTCTTTCCTCTGCTTTGATCAATACAAAAAATATGCATGGTAATTCTGCAATATCTTCTCTAACAGAAACATTCATTACCTGTTAACATGTCTCTGCTACCATATTTAACTTACCTGTAATGGAAACACATGTAACTTACTCACCCAGGGCTTACTCTAAAATGTTCTCACCTGCAGGCTTCAGAACACATTGCAACAACCTATGCAGAGCTCAGAAATGCCAGTTCGAATGCAAAGGTTTGCTCTTCTAACCAGCCAAGAAACACCTAAATATACTTACCTCAACTGATAATTCTAATTCTGTGATTGGTATTTGTAGACTGGCGGAACCCTTCCAATCACAGCTAGAACGTTGGAAACCATAATTCGACTGTCAACTGCTCATGCAAAATTGAAGTTAAGCAGAAAGGTAACCTTTTCCTCAAAAAAGAAGCCATTTCCTGTAATACTTGGGATTCCCATGTTAATTGTAGATTTTTTTCCCAAAACTTGCTTTTATTAATCTTTAAATTCAATCTTTAATCTTTGGGGTCAACTGTGACCAAAACTAATCTGGTGATTTCATGTTTGTATGTCTTTGAATTGCATGTTCGGCCCTTGCATATGGCTTATATTTCCTTTTATATGCATTTGGGTTTATGCGTTTTATTCATAATTCTATTGCATGATGTTTATCATGGCAGGTTACCAAAATTGATGTTGAAGCTGCTCTGAAAGTTCTAAATTTTGCTATTTATCATAAAGAATTGACAGAGATGGAGGAGCGTGAACAAGAAAGGCACAGAGAAGAAGCGAGAAAACGCAGAGCTGATCGTCAAGGGTGAGCATGTGATAAGCCTTAAAAAAAAAGAGATTTTACAAATGCATGTTCCTTACAATTTTACAAATAAATATTTCTCATAAGCAATTCAATTATCTTTATAATGTAGATAACTTGCTTTTCACTTTATAAATTTTTTCTGAAAATTGTTTAACGATCATAATTTTTCCTGATGTGGTTGACCTTCTCTTCTTTTGCTTTAATTAGCCCAACTACAGATGCTATGGAAGTAGATGATCCTCCAACAGCCCAGCAGCCCACTGCCACTGATTCTCTTGAAAGGTCAGAGTCCTAATAAATACTTAATTTTTGGGGGGACGAGATCTGATAAACACTTCAATTACAGAGTTAGCACGTTTTTTTCCCTCAAAATCAGCTCTACTCTATTGCTTCTCAGTTTCATTTTAAATTCTTTTTTGTATCTCCTTGTTCATGGTTGCAGAATAGAAGCATTTAAAGCTATATTTGGTCAGCATATGCGAGCGAACCACAAGGATACTATATCAATTGCAGAAGTAGAGGATGTCGTCAACAGCAGAGCAGATGTCCGTTACTCTAGGGCAGAGATCATCTCTATATTAGAGGTAATGTTGATATATGGTTGTGGATGGGAATATTGATATGAATTTTTTATATTCTAAGTGATGGATGACACTTCATTTTTCCCATCTTATTTGGTGTAACATTTTGAAACTCATATCTACTTGTGGTTCACGCTACCAGTTTACATGTTTTTTATTCCAACTAACCAAAATATAGAAAGGCTATGTATTAACAACCACTTTTTTCACAAATGTCAGAAACTGCAAGATGATAATATATTGATGATAGCTGGCGATACAGTGCATATGATAGTATGAGATTTAACAGAAGACCTGGATTTGACCAAACTAACCAGGTACGGAGCTACTTTCTTTCATGCAATCTCAGCATTGTGGGACTGGGAATGTATCTGGTTCACCATGCTCTAGCGCAATCAATTCCTTTACATATGCAAGTTTTGATGTGTCTTCATCTCTTCAAATTCTTGTGGAATTTGCCCATGTGTTTATACAAAGTTGAGTGATGCTTGGACGTTGGACCAGCCCTCGTCTTCGATCAGTTTACTGATGACTGTAAACTTACTAGGATAGCTTTTTTTTTTTTCTGACAAAAGGATAAAAAAAGCCTTCGAATAAAAATTTGATAATGAATCTAAGTTTTTAGTTGAGCTCAAATTTTTTATTTTGGATCAGTTGAATCTTTGAATATTTATTTTTATATCAATTGAGTCTTCTATTTGACGGAAATGTATGTTAATGGTTAATCAATTTTCGTATAATAAGGATTCAATTGATGAAATATTCGAGTATTTAATTGATTGCAATAAAACGATAAGAATTGAGATAATTATCAAATTTTTGTTCTGAAGTTTTTTTTTTTTTTTTTTTAAAACTTTTTTACTTCTTTTCATCGATAATTTATTATATTAACATATGTAAAACTTGCTTTCCTTTTAACAGAATGCAGGCAGTCATACATGGCAACAACCTTAAGGCAATGAATATAAGGTGAAGGGACAATGTATTCTGGTGGAAAAGAGGAAATATGATCTGGCATGGAAGTCTTGATTTGAAGAACTCTGATTTATTTTAAGCTTGAGTCTTAAAAGAACGATGACTGTTGTTGACAAGTGAACTGAGAATTGCTTTGAATTAGCTTTTACTATATGCATTAGAATTTGACATCACCTGTCGCTTTTACAAGTGAAGATGTAGAAAGTTCAGAATCATCTCGACATCTGATAATTAGCTAATGCTGCAATGAAAATTTGAGTTAATTATAACTTAAGTTGATCAAAATCTATTTTTTTTCCTCAAATTCTCTTATTTTAATAAGCGATTGCTGAATGATATGGTCTTTCTCACGCTTTATTTTTATATGAAATGTGACTTTGTACGCTTTTTTGCTTTACAAATATTAGTTATATTGTGGTTTTATATTCTGCAATTCACCTTTTTTTTTTTTTTCTTGAATATATTATTTGACGTATATTAAAAATTATATGTTTTAAACTTTTAATTGTAATTTTTATACGGTATGTATCTCATAAAAAGAATTTACAGTCTTGGAGTAACAAGGGTAAAATAATCGTGTAAATGTTAATAGTGTGTAGGAAATTTAACTTTAGGATTAGAATTTAATCATAGCAGCCTCAAATAAAAAAATTAAATTATTATTTTTTAAAATAAATAAATAGAATTGTAAGGGTGCGAAGAAAAAGAAAAATAATGAAAAAAAAATTAAAAAAATAGATTACTCATATAAAAAATTTTTTGAGAAACAAAAATAGCGTGCCAGATGGCAGAACTAGAACTTTCTTCCAACTAAGCAAGAGAAGAAAGGAAACTTGTGGCAAGGGTGGCCTGTTGTATAATTTTCTGCTCACCAAACCTATGTATGGCCACTCTTATTCTCCGAAACTCTCCTTTTTCACATCTCCACCATTGCCCTCTCTCCATCCCCAAATCTTTTCCTTCGTTTCCCTTCTCTACCAGCAGAACCAGGCCTCTAAATTCCACTAAGGTAACCGTTAAAGTAAGACAAACTTCCTCTTTTTCTCTTTTGGTTTGTGTTTTCATGCTGAATTTGCTTTTGGCTCTTTGTCTGTGGCTTTGTTAGATGCAAGGAAGTGAAATAACAGAGGAGGTTGCTGAAAGCAGAGAGACAAATGTGAATGAAAAGAAAAAAATATTTGTGGCAGGAGCTTCGGGAAATACTGGGAAAAGGGTTGTTGAGCAGCTTCTTGCAAAGGGTTTTTCTGTCAAGGCTGGGGTTCGTGATTTGGACAAGGCCAAAACTTTGCTTTCAAAGGACAACCCAGCTCTTCAAATTGTTAGTTCCTTTTCCTGGTCTTAAACTGAAAGTTCAATTGGGTGTCTATACTTTTTTTTTTGGATAAATGGTAAATTTTTAATTATCCAAGAACGCAGGGTTTTAACCTGCTACAAAGAATAATGTACAAGAACTAACTAAGACTGTGCAGCAAGTATAAGCATATACAATGTAAATTAAAATTTACTTAGAAATCAAAAAGTCTCCAGTTCTGACAAAGAAAAACATGCTTGTTCTTCGTTGCCTGAGAGAAATTGGGTGTCTATAGATTCTATGTTTAAGATTATTTTGGTGGCGTGTGTTAGAATTGCAAAGAGAAAGTGTACTCTAATTGTTTAATTGGTTTCTGTTGGTTCTGTGCATTATATTAGCGTATTAGGTTTTATTTGGTTTTCAAAATGTGGGTATCTGGTTTTGCAGGTGCAAGCAGATGTCACAGAGGGATCTGCAAAGCTAGCAGAAGCTATTGGTGATGATTCAGAAGCTGTGATATGTGCTACAGGATTTCGGCCTGGATGGGACTTGTTTGCTCCATGGAAGGTCAGATCCTTCTACTCTAGTGAGAGTATATGCTATTCTCTCTCTATCTCTTTTTTTTTTGGATAAGGTTTTTTCATTTCATTTATATTCCAACTTTTTCTATCACGATGTTGATTTAATTTCTGCTAATCTAGAATAACAATGTATTAACAATGTCTATTATGTTTTCGTCATGGGATTCTTGTTTTTTTGAGATTATTTTGGGTTTATGATATGATGTGGTGTGTCGTTTTCAAATGTGGTGGTGCATCTCGATGGTCAGTACATTTTGCTGTCTGCTTTCCGAGAGGTTCAGCAGAGGCATAGCATAGGTTTGGCATTGCCCTTTCCTGGTGCTTTCTTTCTGTTTTCTTTTTCAAATTTTAAGCTTTAAAATGGAGTTGCATAATGATTCTGTCTGACGACAATGGCCTTGTTGTCAATTTTTTGTTTGTTGGTTGTTATGGTAGACAATCATATGTTGATAACATCTGTGATCAACTTGAATAATAACTGTATATACATTTTTCATACTTAATGTACAGAAGTACTCACCTCTTTAGATGTTGATGCCAATTAACCCCTTAGCCTGATTTTCTTCAGCAATTAAGCAGCAGATGCCTGATTTTACTTTTAATTGCAATACCATTTTCCAAGTATAGATTAACCTGGCTCAGTGGAATCGTAACATAGCTATCTACCTTAGAAAAACAGGTGCTCATGCTTATTTCCTAATGATGGTCAGACAATGTGTGAAAATGCTTTGTTGTTGATCATTTATTTGTATTCTGCTAGCATGATCTTGTCTAAGCATGAGTATGCTGTATGCATTTAGAAGACAAAGGATCATTTATTTGTAACGTTGTATTCTGTTGATCATTTTAAGTTGATTTCATGTATATAGAAACTTAGTCAGTGCTTGGTTATGATTCTATCATGTTTTGCCATTTGATTGTCCCCATTAGTCGCGCAACTCGTGTTTCCTCTTTTTTTCATTGAAAGGCTATAAATAATTCATATGCTGTTATTGCTTGATAGTCTTAAAGTTGTATGAATGCAAATTTCGTGCTGTCACCATTCAGCAGTTTTGATTATTTAAGTTTTAGAGTTAATTACACTTTTAGTATCTAAACATTAGGGAAATGTATAAATTGGTACCTAAAAAAATGAAATGTATAATTTGCACTCGGAACTTTTAAATAATGTATCATTTTAATCCAAATTCTAATATTATTAACTTAACTTGTCTATATGGTATCTAACCAATATAATTTTGTTATATGAATGTTATTTATTAAATAAAAGTGTTAAATATTTTGTAAAAATCTTCATGTGGATGTCACGTGACAAAAAATTATTGACCAATCCTAGATAATTTTTACGGTTAAGGTAAAAATATATATTTTAATTTATATTGAAAAAAAGGTATTGATAGTGTGTGTGGTGAACACATAGTTTGATAATATTTGTCAAATGCTGCATATATAAGCTAATACGGTTAATAGAATTAGAGTTTAGGTTAATATGGTACATAATTTGAAAGTTCCAAGTGCAAATTGTATATTATTTGAAAGTTTATGATGCAAATTGGATATTTTATTTCTTTAGGTATCAATTTGTACATTTTCGCAAATTTCGGATGCCAAAATTGTAATTAACTCTAAGTTTCATTATGTCGTGCAGGTTGATAATTTTGGCACAGTAAACCTTGTTGAAGCATGCCGAAAACTTGGCGTGAACAGATTCATTCTTATCAGCTCTATTTTAGTCAATGGAGCAGCAATGGGACAGCTTTTTAATCCAGCTTATGTTTTTCTCAATGTTTTTGGACTCACCCTGATAGCAAAACTTCAGGCTGAACAATACATCAGGAAATCTGGTATTAACTACACAATCATAAGGCCTGGTGGGTTGAGAAATGAGCCGCCGACAGGAAATGTTGTCATGGAGCCAGAGGTAATGATGAATCCCTAGCGATTTCTGTTTTTGTTTTCAGTAGTTTTTCATCTTTGCTCATGTAGGGTAACATTGGCTTTACTTTCTTTCTTTAGGATACCCTTTATGAAGGGACCATATCCAGAGATCAAGTTGCAGAAGTTGCCGTTGAGTCCTTATTCCATCCGGAGTCATCTTTCAAAGTTGTGGAGATTGTTTCTCGCACAGATGCTCCTAATCGTTCTTACAAGGATCTTTTTGGTTCCATAAAGCAAAGATGACATTGATGCTCGCCTTGTGCGGTTATTTGTTTAACTGAATTGCCTCTTGTTTATTGTCTTCATTGTGTCACCCTTGTATATTTACCTTCTTTTTCCTCAGATAATTTGAAAGATCAATATATACCATTATCATGGAAATATTGTTGTGTATTATACTTTTGACAGTGGAGCAAACTTTGCAGGACTAAGATCAGTGCTAATGCTATATCCTGGGATTTACCAATTCCATTTTCAGCAGATTTCCAGATTTGCAATATGTCAAGAAATCTGGTAACATAAAAGTAAAGCAAATACAACGCAGTTGATAAGAAGTAATTAAATTATTCAAAAGAACCATCCAACTACGGAAGCTACGGCAGCAAGTACAGCAGGAACACCCAAAGCTACTCCAGCACCTTCCATTGGGGACGGTGGAATCGCTCCTTGATCTTCCCTCGCAGCTATGGCGCCGGTGGCAAAAACAGCAAGAACAGTGATGTAGGCAATCAAAATCGTCATTTTGCTGCCCTCCATTTCTGATGACCAACTCAGCTAAACAAGCACGATCTTGGGAACAAAGTGAGGGAAGCAATTGAAGTGAGTCTTTTGAGCTTGAATGAAATGGATAGATTTCAAATGCTTTTATGGGGAAAGATTATGCTAATAATCAAGTATTTGCCAGCTATGTTTTGTTGGTTTAATCACGAACAAAATCATTTCAAGGCAGTGTGTTGTCAGCTAATTCTTTTTCTTTTTCCTCTCTCACTCTTTTAAACTCTATTACCAGCCTGGACTGACTATATAACGGCACATTACACATTATTTACAATCATGAAAAGCGAATTGATTTAAATATTTAGTCATTAATTCCATGGAAGTTTTTGCTAATTCCCATCTCCTTGTATCAATATTTTTTTATAAAAGAAACCATAAGTTGAATAAAAAATAAATTACAAATAATAAAATTTAAATCTCAAACTTATTAAATATTATATTTTAAAGTTAAGTTAATACTCTCTTTATCTCAAAATTATTGTCCCTTATTGATTTTTTTGGTCAAACTAACTCAAATTTGATCATTATTTTTAATAAAATAATAAACTTAAAAAAAATTTTTAAAAATAAAATTTGTAAACTTTGAATTTTAAATTTTTTAAAACATATATTTTTTTAAATTTTAATTTGATATTATATTTCAAAAAATAAGATCAAAGTTGAATTACTTTGACTAAAAAAATCAATAAAGAACAATTATTTTGAGAGGGAAAAAATATAAATTAATTAAATTAAATCTTGAATTCGTATTATAGGAAAATTTCCAGCTTTTGGGAGCAGAATACACTTCAGCAGTTAGAAGCAACAGCTGGATAATTTCCCCGTCATTTTTTTCTAATCGAGAACCATATAAAATTTTCTAAGCCTACTTTATATTGGGCCAAAGTCCAAATAGATCAATTTTAGAAACATTTGAGGTCCAAATTATGAAGCGAAAGGCAAGAGTTTGATCTGGTTGAAATAAAATCTCACCAAAAGAATCCACAAAATTTGGGTTTTTTGGGACATAAAACTGGATTGAGAGCCCAACTATGACTAGGATAAATTGGTTTAGAAGGTTTGTTTGCTCAGCAAAACCTTGTTACCAAGAAACTATCTACATTCTACATGATGAACAACAGGTCGGATTGCCGGAAAAAGTTCCAACGTCCGGAAGATCAACTAAGAGAGATCGAAGTTCTCATAATCTCAGCTCAAGACCTCAAGAACGTGAAGCACTTGACCAAAATGAAAGCATACGCGGTTGTCTATGTGGAGAAAGACCACGTGGCGAAAACCCACCTGGACGAGCATGGAGGGACCAACCCCACATGGAACGAAGTGATGAAGGTGAAGTTCCACGCAAAGCTGCCTGAGAACGATGTGTTGGCGGCTCTGAACGTTGACATATACGCGCATGGTCACGTGAGGGAGAAGCCTGTAGGGAGTGCAAGAGTTTTGCTTTGCGATGTCTTGAAAGGAGGGGATAATTCGGAGCCAGTTGATAACCCCATCCAGTGCTTGACGGTGCAGGTCTGGAGGAGTTCGGGTAGGCCTCAGGGGTTGCTTAACTTATGGGTTCCGCCGACAGGGAGGTTCTTGATGAGGAGGGAGTCCTTGTCGCTTAGCATGAAGGAGGTGGAGGAGGAAGAGATGGTTGAAAGAAAGATGGAACTGGCGCTTGGGACCGGGGCGGCGGAAACGAGGGTGAGTAGTGGCAGTGACGGTGGTTGATGTTTTTTGTCATGGATGGTGCATGGAAGACGTGTGTCAAGTTTAGGCTTGTTGTTTAGTAGTACAGTTGTCTTTTATGTTTTTTCCTTCTAGTAAAAAGATTAGTTCCTTGAAAGTTATCTTTCTGTTTGTGGAGATATTCAAAGGTTGAATAATGAATAGTTAAAAGTTAGTGTCATTAACGTTGAGCTTTGGGATCATGGAACATAAGATATGACATTGCTATGTGTAACTTCATTTTTAATGGCCGTAAAAGAAACGGAGTTAGATTTTCTCTCTTTTCCCCCAAAAAATAGCTTGCCATTTTTTACATCGTCAAAAATTTTTATTATCAGATTTTTATATACAATTGTGATATTTTTTAATTTTAATTTTTCATGGGGAAAATGCAATTTTTTTTTTTTTAACTTTTTTCTAGCTTTCGTATGAATTAATTTATTTAATTAGTAATGATAAACAATAAAAAAAGTCCCACAAATGACTCCGTGGCCCAATGGATAAGGCGCTGGTCTACGGAACCAGAGATTCTGGGTTCGATCCCCAGCGGAGTCGTTTATTAAATTAGCTTAAGTTTTTTATACTTTTTTAACAATTTAATGAAAAGAGGCTTTTTCTATACTTTCTGAACACTTTAATGAAAAGGCACTCTCTTAACAATTTAATGAAAAGAGGATTTTCTATACTTTTTTAACACTTTAATGAAAAGAGAAGATGCCTTGATCCCTTGACGGTTACTAAGGCATCCAAGACTCGATGGCCTAATGGTTTAATGAAAAAAGATGGCTCCAAGGCACAATGGTTTAAAGAAAAGAGAAGATGCCTTGAGCCCTTCACAGCTACTAGGCGATACGGCGCCGGTCTCCGGAATCAGAGATTCTGAGTTCGATCCCTTGAGGAGTCGCATCTGTTTCTATTTTCTGTCTAAGGATGAATGAAAACCTCGGATTGATAGTCCTAAAGCATGTTCATTGGCAAAAAACATATTCCATATACTAGCAAAAGGGACTCGTACTGATTTTCCATGCCAATGCTGCAAAACTAGACAGGCAAAAGCTTGAAGTGAATTTTGACAGCGAAGTCTACCTCAACCAAATTGGAAAGATAAACAAGGATGGTGCAACTACAATGGTCATATCTTCGAGAAGAATGATGATAAAACCAGCGAATAATCTTATTCTAATGAGCAAACTAGTGAGATGATTTGTATCTTAAAAATTATTATGTGCAAAAGAGGAAATCAATAGAAGTTAGTAAACAATAAAAAAGGGTCTTTCAGAAAGAGTGCTCAACCAAATTCCATCTTTTTTCATTGCATATAGAAGAAATGACAAAGTCTATCATATGCTTGTGCTCAGAAATAAAGCAGCCACTCATGCTTAGAGCCTGACCCTTGCTAATAAAATAATGCACTGATCCCCTTTCCAGCTCTCCCCAATCAAGTCTGTTCTGTTTTTGATGCAGACTTCAGCTTCTCAAGTTGTTTCCGAAGATAGGCCTGCCTAAGTTTCTCCCGACGAGCAACTGCTTGCTCTTGCCTTCTTAATTTAAGCTCAGACACCTTTTCCCTTGCTTGATTTGCTTCTTCATGAACTTCCCTGTGAATAACCAGCAATTAAATAATTAAGGCCTTTGGTTTTAGTTTCATGACGAAAACATCTATATCAAAATGTTACAAAACATAACCTTGTGAAAGCATAAACTAGCAATCAGAAAACATTTTTAGTTTTAACTTTAAAGTTCAAATTTCCAGTAACTACTTTCAATCTTCAGTACCTTCAGTAAATAATGTCATAGATTACCATATTTATACTGTGGAATCCATGGTCTAGTGACTAGAATATACATTAAGCCACTTCATCAGGCAATTAAGTCATCAAAAATAAGAAAGATGAAAACAGCCAGCCAACTATTGGTTGTAGCAATGAATTAAAAAAAAGGGTATCAACTCTAATTTATAGCACCTTTTCCAAAATTTCGCCAATCATACCTACGGTAAATTTGAACATCATTCTTATTTTATTTTTATACAGTCTTTTAGCTCAAATCCATAAGCACCCCACAATGAATCCCATAAGTGAAATGAAGGCTAATGATGAAAAGGGATGAAACTAAAACATCTTCCTACTAGGAGATTGCTTCATTACACATAAGTGGTTAAATCTCAAGCCCAACCTATCAGTTGCACCTCAAATGAACAAAGCAAAGCCATAAGCAAATATCAAAACTGTCATAAGAGAAAAATACGTCTGAAATTGTAAAATCCATCAAACATTTCACCTAAACTGTCATAAGTCATAACATTAACCAAAAACTAGAAAACTCACCTTACAAAACGCTTATGCTCATCATTGTCTATGATCCCAGCCGTTCTTCCCGGCCCTACAAATTTCATGTTAAACGAAGCAGGACCATCATCACTGTCACCGTCTTCATCTCCAGCTTGTAAATTGTCCGAAGCATGATCAACTTGCGGCCGCTGGGATTCCTCCTGCTCAACACCCTTCCTGAAAAAGTCAACACAATACTTCTCCTTGTCTTCCTCATCCGACAACTCTCCTCTCACTAACTTATCGTATAACTCAGCCTTCTTCTCCAATGCCGCGTAGCTGACTGATCCATCATTAACCGCTTTCAGCTCAAGCTTGTCCCTATAATCAAACACCAAATTGAGAGACCCTAAAAGGAAAATTCTCTAATTTTCGAAATTAGGTTAACAAAGTGATAATAAAAAGAAGGGGAAATAAATATACTTGAGGGCACGAGCGTCGACGCCGGAATTCTTGACGGAGAAGGCATCGTGACGGGCGATCTTTTTCTTGGCGCGGTGGTACTCGATATCGGAACCGTTTAATTCCTTGGATTTCTTGGATTCTTCCTGGGATTTGTAGAGTTGGGCTTTGAGTTCCAGGATGGAGGAGGCACCGACGCCTTCGATGTTGCGGTGTTTCTTGGGCATGATGGAGGATTCCGTCAGCCATCCTAGCGACTCCACCACCACCCTCTTCTTTCTCTCTTCCTCTCCCATTTTTTTTCTACAATTCAGATATCTCTATGTCTCTATGTTCTATGCTATTACCTGAAATCTCTTTGGATTACAAAACGAAATGATTTGTATAAGGAAGAAAATTTCTGCTGCAATTGGTAAAGTTGCCTACTTCAAAAATCAAAATCCCCAAAGTTGTAAAGAAATCGAATTGTCCACCCAAGAATAATCCCGGGTCGGGTGGTTTATAATTTCAGTAGAAAACACCGACGCGTGAATGGCACGCAGGTTTATAGAATTCGTACGCGGTGAATCCCTCCCAGATTTTTTTTCTTGCCTATACATTTTTAAAATTCTATTTTGACCCCAACTATTTATTCTCCTACCCTTCATTTTTCTTTTTTTTTTAAAGTAACCCTCTTCAAAGTGAAGAACAAGCAACATAAATTTAACTCAATTTGAAAGGATGAAATACCGCAGATGCAGTATATAATATTCAGATATGCATCAGATTTCACTTAACAAATAGATATTTAATTAATATTTGATATATGCTCAGTGTAAAATTTTAATTACACAAATAAAATTAAAAAAACGACATATATCACATTTTTTAAATTTTTTTAAAAATATACATAACAATACATATCACCCTTTTAACACCGCATGTATAATCAAAATTTTACACTCACAATATATCAAATATTAAATCATAGATATTGCACTCATTTTGTGCTTCCGTGAATAAAAACAGTGAAACAGTAGAACCCCAAGATTTTCAGTTTGGAGACCAGGGAACTGGGAAGTTTGCAGTGACAAAGAAAGAACTTGATTAGACTATGCATAATTTGAAAAATGACTCCAAGAGGAATAATTAGATGAGAACAATTTGTTTTAATATGCAATAATTTTGTGGGGCTATTTGATTATAAGAAACATTAAACTGTAATTTATACGAGAGTGAAATGACAATCGCATACCATAGCAACTTTTACATGTAAACAAAATAAGATGTTGAAACCCAAACAAACCAAGTTCAACCTGTCTGATAGCCTAGGCGTCTCAAATGAAAACAATATCCGATCAGCAAACTGATAGACGTTCAGTAACAAAAATTTCAGAACAAGAACCACCTTTAACTCTCTCCTCTATTAAATTAGAGAAATTACATAAACAAGTTGGGCCTTGATGCCTTGTAGGTTGTCTTCAGCTTCCTGGTAGGTGGCCTCACCTTCTTGAACACCAATGGGAACTTGATTTTGGAGTTGTGGAACTGCTTGGTGCTGTCCCTCTTGCATAGCTTAGCTGGGATGGTCGCAGTCTTGATAATCTGAATGCAGGGGAACCTGACTCTGTGGCGAGAAGCCATCTCGTTGTACATCTGTTCAACAGCTCCATTCAGAGTAGTGTCACGGTATTCCTTGTACATATTGTGATAGCCAGTACGGCTTTGATAGCGAAGCCAAATACCATAATTCTTGATCTTGGTTGGATTCTTCTCAAAAATCTGCAGAGAATTTAATTTAGACAAAGTGAATTGAAAAGAAAATCAAAGAATATATCAGAAATCAAATTCCTTTTGGTGTATCATATAATCAATATGCAATCACTATTAAATTTTTATTTTTAGAAGTAGAAGCCACCATACAGATAGTAAATGAATTGTGATCAACAAGCAAAGAAAAGTGCCACTAGATGACAACAAGGTTACAATTGACAGCATATTGTTATCAAAGATTTCAAAGCAATTTAGGGTCCATGAACTGCTTTTGAGTTCAAAATCTTAAATAAGTAGTCCCAAAAAAAAAAAAATGTGACCAAATCAATTATTCAATGCAATAGCAATCACAAAACAGGGATGAACATGCTATCAAAAGTGCTTTTCTATCAAAGACCAGAAATTTGATATTCAAGATGTATGAAATCCTTGAAGTGCAAACACAACCGGCATGAAAGCTTTAAGATTTAGGTGTTTCTTTCCTATCTAATTTCAGCCTCAGGACAAATTTAAAGACTGTAGCTGATAAAACACAAATTCCCATCCAAATTGCACAGACAAAATCTAAACTTTGGCGAGTTAAACTAAATAGTTTCAGTCACTAATCAACAAAAGCCTAGCTCTAACAAGAATATTTAAACATACAACCAAAAGGACACTTCTCCTATTCACATTTCAACATATCATCCCATAATAAATTGCTTCATACAGAGTGAACCATCATATGGAAAACACTACGCACATACCTCATTGATGGCAAGGACTTGACCATTGCTCTTCTTAACCTTCTTCAGCTTCCTCAAGAAGTACCTGATGAATATTCAAGGACAAACACAAAAGTCAGAAACCCTCAACAACTTCAATCAAAAGGGAATTAAATTAAAGGCCCAAAAATTCAAAGATAGCAATGAAAATAATCACTAACCAGAACTTGGACTTGGCCCGAACCTCATTGGTGGCCCAAAGCTTCATCCTGTAAATCTTGGGGTGCTCATCGTTCTCCGTTGGGAGAGCCCTCCCAACAACCTGGTACTGGTGAAACTGCAACCATAAACAAAACCAATATCAAAATTTTTTTTTTCTGATATTAGTTCAATCACAGTTCAAAGCATTGCTGCTCCCTATGGTTGCTACGACGATTCATAAATCGTAGAACTTTGAAGTTACAAAATGGAAATCGAGAGGGTAGCTGGGGAGATCTGAGAAAAGAGAAACGTTGACAACTTACCCTGAAATTAACCATTTCTGAGGAAAGAGAATATCTGAAGACTTTCTCGGCCCTCTCTCCCACTCGTCCGCTCAATGTAGGAGAAGAGTAAAGTAGGGCTTTCTTTCGCTTATATAGTACTAGCTCTTTCTACAGGTCAAAACCCTAGGGCGGTTCGGTTAATATGCACCCCGGGTCGAGGAAAACTCTATATCTCAGCCCAAAATTAGATGATTAAGCTTTGGTTCTTATATTGATGTAAGCCCAATGGTGAATTGTTTTTTTCATTTTGGCCCAAAATCAAGTTAATAATAGATAGTTTTTGGCCCAAAATCAATATAATTTTAACTCAATAATGTAATGGTATTCATTTTGATACATTACCAAATAAAATTTTTTAATTTTACAAGCGGAATTCAATAATTCATTAAGTTGGCTTTAATGTATAAAGCAAGAGTTCTTAACAAATTTTTGCAAATTACAAAAAGCAATAGTTCTAGGATTTTTCACGAACATACTGGTACAGCTTCCATATATAGTCCATGCTTACAGTACCAGGCATGAGCTCGCTTTGTCACTCACACCAAAGGTAACAGCAATCATAGTGATATCGGACTGTACAATTAGATTGGAGAGCACCAGAAAGGAACAATGAAGACATTGATCCTCGCTTCTCGCAAAATGAAGAAGCATCTACTATCATATTTCCAAAAGAATAAAACAGAAATGAGCAGTCGAGATTCGTGATGCATGCACAAACCAGTGAAAATATGTATCAAATATTAACATGTAGAAATTAGTACTCGGTTTCAAAGGGTAGTGAGCACATCAAGGGGCAGACAAGTGGTTTGGGTGGGAGGGTCACGGTGCACATGCCGTACCAAGTGTCAGCATCTATTAAAGAGGTGTCCGACGCAACAAGGTGCACCAAGTGCTGGTATCTGCCAAATTAGTACTGGGTTTCAAAGGGTAGTGAGCACATCAATCATAGATTCCATTGCCTCAACAAGTAAAAGTGTAAACAACATTATGTACGTCAGTAGGACTGCTGGTAATTGAATTTTTGAAAAGCCAAGCTTAACAGATGAAAACCTTCTTACACATGTTATGAAACATACAAAACTACAGATTCCCGGAAACAACAAATTTACATCATTGAGCGATTAGCCATGAAAAAACATGATGTTGAAAAATCTTTTCGACAAAAAAAAAAAAGACAAAAGAGACAAACAAGACACTGAAGCACAAGGGTCTTGTCTAGACGAGACAACAAAGCAGCCAAAAGGAAAGCTGTGTAGATATTAGTACTATGTCAGTGTTCATAGATGACAATGAACAACTTGTGGAACGCCAGTACCATAACAGGCAAATCCCTTCTTTCCTAAGTATTTGATTGAACTTAAGAGTTTTAAGCAACGTGACACAAATATCGCATTTGTTCAATCATTACATTGATTTCGAAGCCACAATTAAGGATATAAAATTATTTAATCCTGGTGTAGGATCATGAAAGTGACAGAGATCTTTTTATTGGGGGAGGACGATGAACTGCTAGTTCTACGTTTCTTGTGGTATAAAAGCATCGGATTCTAGGAAATCTATGGGTTAACTTTGCTTTAATCCAAAGAAAAATCTGGAAATGCAACTTAATCCATTCTCATTTCTCAAAGCAAAACTCACAAAGAAAGAAAGAAAAAAAATGCTATTGTAACAGCACTAATGCACCGATCTCATCAGAAAGAAGATACCATACAATAGAAACTTGGGATATTTTTGCCTCTAATAGCAATTACCATGCCTTAAAATGAAAACCTTGCACATATATAGAACGCATAACATGACCATTATAACAAAGTTATCCAACTCTAAACCAAAACCAGAAGGTACGCCCAAAAAGCAAGTCCAAGCCCTAATAATGCCCGGACCTCATTTCTACTGGACCCTGAAAACCACACCCGAACATCGTCCACCACCGGACCACACAGTGAGCTCATGTCATCGGTTCTTGTATTATAATACACACTGTAGAAGGCGATACGTGTTCTCTCGGCCTTGGCTGTGAAGTTGACACTAGCAACTTGGAAGGTGGAGTTAGAGTCAGGCGTGTAGTGAAAATTTTGAGCCTGATCTCCTGCCAAGGCCATAACAGCTAGTGGTTCCTTGCATTTGTCCCTAGCATGGCCCAAAGAAAAGGTCAAGCTGTATAGTTTGTCTGGTGTGGTTTCGACCATTTGAGAAATGATGCCTTCCTTGCCTGAGACTAACTCCACGGCACGTTTGCCTTCTGGGACTGCATAATGGTTGGAGTCAATGTATCGAACCGCCCTGATTGATTCGACCATCCATCCTGGTACCGGTGATGTCTCTTCGTCAAGGTTGGTTGGAAGCAGGACACCAAGAGATACATTTTGGAACATCCAAGGGCCAAACTCAAAGCCACTGTTAACTACTGCATTGTCTGAAGAAAACACAGCAGCAAAGAGAACCCAATCAACGACATGAAAAAAACATTCCTCAGACCATTCATTCTGGTTCTTCGAGACATAGAAAATACAAAGCAAATGGCGTTTCCCATAGCACACTAGTGCGAGGATTATAAATTTAACATATGTTCTTGAACCCAAACCCCGCTACCTTGAAAAAATTGCTGAAATATCATTGTTGGGATTTGTCAATGTAGTCCAAGCAAGAATTGTGTTTAATGAACAATCAATCATGAAAAGGATCTCCAAACTTTCATTTTTCCCAACACATGCATCAAATGTACAGTAAGAAAAAGTACACAAGATTAAACATATGCGTGTAGAACAGTGTGACCACATTTAATTGGACATCTCGAATATGAGCAACGTATACCTACTTTCTAGCAACCACCACGTGACAAAGACGAAAGGAAAATAGGCTTTAATTTCACAAATGTCTACCATTGGGTATAGCTTTAATTTATTGATGATCCCTTATTCGCACAAAAGTTGGTAGCCGCGTTGACAGCAGTCTTATTATTTCAATGCAGCTGTCTGGTAGAACCAAGTTTCCTAAGGACTACTATGCTACTGCTATGTAATGGCCTGACCTAACCCTATTCATCATTTTTTTGTTTTGCATTTTGCTCCTATTCCTATTCAGGGGAGCTGTATACCTTGGCTCATCTACTTCTAGCTAAGAAAGAAAACCAGGACAATTCCAAGCTGATAGAATTTTCCGGGGTTGGATCCACCATTTTCGTGTCCAGGAATGGGATCCAGATCTCCCTTCAAACTGAGAACTTAGGCTAATATCCCCTACTTTTTTTCTACCATTTTCATTGTCCAATGACCTTTGAATTTCTCGTTACCTCACTTAGACAAACAATGGACCCCAACCCAAGCCGACAATTTTGAGACTAACCCCTCCATACGATAAGTATAAGATTCACATGTCTAATGGACCCACAGAAATCACGCATGCCCAGAGGTAAAACGTGAATGGAAATGAAAAATAAACAAAAGTCAAGATTAAAAAGAAAAAAGAAAAAAAAGAAAAGGAAATTTGTTGGTTTTTTTTTTCTTTTTTACCTTTGAGTTTGTCAGGAGTAACAAGATTTTTTATGGCAATATCATCAATAATGGGGCCACATTCTGGGTCATCTTCCATGCCCGGGTTCCTAAAAATCAACCGCACTTTATCCTCCTCCGCCTCGAAAGAAATCGAGTAGGGGTCCCATCCTTGCACATTGTACAATGTCTGGAGGTCTACCATATGCGATGCAGGTGGCACGGACACGTTCAATGATTCCAGCTGAGCGCACGTGCGGGCCGCACTGAAAGTAACTGCGTACGTGGACCCTTTCTCAACCGTCAGTTCCTGGCTGATCTCCGCGTCGTTGCCCAATCTAACGGCGTGCCTCCCTCGGGGCACGATGAGGATCATCCCGCCGCTAACTTTTTCCCCGGACGATACCAGCTCCACCTTGCCGTTGGTTCTCCAGCTGGGGACCTCGGCGTGCCCATCCGATATTGCCTCGCTTGGTAAGCCATTAGACGGTAGAGTCTCGAAATCTCCATTTGCTACCAGTCCTACAAAATAATTGCGACATTGGGAAAATCAAATCTAATTGTACCGGCAAAAATAGATGTAACCTTTTTTTTCGTTTAACATTAGTTGAATTCTTTTCACATGTTTTTAGTATTTATTGCACAAATATGAAAAAAATTTGCTCCCATGAATTATTACTACCAAGGCAAGCGTGCCTAGCCGTACATGTGCGCATTCGGTTGACAACAAAAATAAATTCATAAAATAAGTACAGCACATTAGCAGATATACTTCATTGTCACCAAAAGTGTTTTGATGGTTAGTAGACCCTTGTTGGCCCATAAAGATCTTGCCATATCTAAATTGAAAAATAAAAAATAATATACAAAAAAAATTATTTCATTGTATTTTAAAATTTGATTTAACTGACGTATATAATGATCCTTAAAAGTAATAATTAATATATTTATTGATAGATAAAATTAATAATTTAAAATATAATATAATGACATCATAAATTTAATATGAATAAAAATATAAATATAATGTGATTTAAATTTTAATTATAATTATGAATGAATTTAATAAAATTAAAAATATATTTTATATTTTATATGATAAAAACTATAAAACATAATTTTAGTATAAAAAACAAAACATATAAATGATTTTTAATATTTTACCTAGCATAAATACATCAATCACCAAATCTACCTCCTAACACATGATCTATTTGTATAATATTAAACTTTTAATTTCAATAATTAATATTCAAATTTTGATAACACAATTATCAAAAATAAAATATTAAACAAATTTAAATTTTAAATCTTAATATTTATATCCATTTCTTTTATTTCTAAGCTTCAATTTCTTTCATATATAAAAAATTATGTCATTCATCAATAATAGAATTTTTAATTTACACACCCATATATATATATTTGTGTATGATACACGAAGACGTGGGTATAACATATACTGCTAATATATTAGTACTCAATTAAAAATGAAATCCTAGGGTTATTTAAAACGTGTAGCTGAATCTACATTTACGCAATGTAAGGCAACCAAAAAGCTAATAGGAAGAGAACAAGTCCTTGGATAAGCTTATCTTTGTTGCTCAGTCTCAAAGTGGGAGGAGAGTTCATGCCCTGATAAAACGACGAAATTTCGTCACGAAAAAAAAAAAAATGAAGAGAGTAATACCGCTGCCAACAAACTCGCAAGGAACAAGCTGCAAACAAAATCAAAGCTATCGTTTCCGAATAGGGACAAAAAATAGGTGTTGATATGAGAAGGCCGTGAGACTGGTCCCACCCAACTTGAACTATAGGCCTGAGGTAACCGTGTGGGCCCTACCCATCATTTCAGCCCTTCATTTTGTCACCTCTATTCCTCTCTACTTTGATCAATCAAACTAAAGTTAATAAAAAATGGTAGAAATGTGTGCCCTTTTTTTTGGGTTTTGGCCAAGTGAAGTGTGTCTTCGCTGTGACTGTGAATCTTTGATGGGATGAGCTGGAAATTTGGGTGATGCACTACGAAGACAAGGATTTGCGGAAAGAACCCTTGTCGTTTTTTAAAATTAAGATAAAAAAGAATAGATATTTGGCGGGAATATGACCCTTTTTGATCATTTCACTCACCTTAAAATAAGGGGAAAAAGAAACCTTAAAGACCCATTTGTCAAACTCCTTATTCTCTTCTATTCTACTATCTTACAGTCTTATACCCATCAACACCTCTCACTTTTTGACATTGCCAAGATCCTTTTTCTCTTTCTTTAATTTCCTCTGATGCCCTTGTCAATCTTTAAAAAAATCTAAAAATAAATAAGTGGCTCGATTTTTTAATTAAATAAAATATATCATATTCAATAATTTAAAAAATAATAACGATAAGATGTACGTTTGATATGATCCTAACAGTTCATACCAATGTTCGAATGAACCTATCAGTTCTAATGTGGTTAGGTGGCACTAATAACTTCCAAGCCATCCAGCTTGGGCTTAAACTTTAGCTAGTAGCAGTCACTACTTTGGCATGGGTAAATACTATAGCTTTCGCCCAATTGACCACCTATGGCTCGTGCAAAATGTTAGAACCCCACAAGGTCGACTGATAATGTAGGCGACAATGACTGGGAAACGAATTCATCTACTCCATCGAATTAATTGCGGTGATGTCTTTCTATTTAAAGCTTCCTCACTTTTAAAAAATTGATGGAATCTTCTAAGAAATAATAAGCATTTTAGAGTAGTAGCATGCTTCCATGCTTAGTGGGAAACGGTTTCCAGGAATCACTCAAATTATTGTGGGACAGTGGCAAAAAGCCTGTTTGAAATTGTGAACAGTCACTCACTGGATCATTTCACACTTTGAATTTAGAAAAGAAAAAGAAAGAAAAGATCTAAGTCCTTTTGACACATTTAAGGCCCACGTTTAGACTTCTAAAATAAAAATCAAATCAACTTGAGTTGTGCAAAGTTATTAAGGGACAAAACCCCTATAGTGGCTCCATTGGAGCATAACTAAAGCTCACTCTTTACTGAAAGTAGACAAGTTCTGGCGGTGATTTAATGGCTTTATCGAAGAAAATAAAAAGTAATCGAAGAAGAAGATTTGCAGGAAACTGAATGGAATCGTCACTGAAATATATGGCATTAAAAATGTAGTCTGGTAGTATAAAAATCGTGAGCCTATTAATTGCTATTTCGAGGAATGACAAAGAATGGAAGAACTAAACATGTAAAGCATTTCTTCAAAAAAAAAAAAAAAACCAGTTAAGTAAACTCTAATGCAACTTGTAATAATAACCGTTATGTCAAAAACATAAAAGCGGAATAACCATCCAAATCTCCTACATCATATAACAGTTTTACCAAAGTAAATGTAGCTAATGTTATGAAAAGATCTCAGAACATAACAAAAACCCATGATCCAGAAGCAATGTAAGAACTCGAAAAGATTGAAGAAAGAGAAATGAAGTTTTTGTAAGTAGCTAAGTTTGACAAAGAAAGAACAGAGAAAATAATATATGCAGATGGAGAATGGAGGAAAGAGATAGTACATACCATCTTCAGCTAGTGTTATAGTGGAGAAATGAGCGAAGATAAGCATAACAAGGAAGACCCATTTGCTTCTTGCGGAGCTCTCAGCCATCTTCTTGGCCTAGTATCCTTCTTTCTCTTCTTTGACAAAGGCTTGCAGTCTCTCTCTCTCTCTCTCTCTTTTTGGCGTTGCCTCTTTTTTTTTCTTTGCTTACTCTGTTTTGATGAGTGAGGGCAGGTAGGCAGGCCAGGCAATGTCCTTTTATCTTAAGATTCCAGTACTATATCGTCTTTTGTACTATCTTTTCGAGTTAAGCACTTAAAGTGTTTGAGCGTGATTAACTTGACAGAAAGGGGAATTTTTTTCTAATATTTTGATTTGAAGAATAAAAGAAAAAGGTTCACCTTGTGTGCTGCTTATTTCCACCAGCCACCACCAATAATATAGAGTTTAATTCGGTGTGTTTGAGTAAGGATGAGAAAAAAATTTAAAAATTAAAAATAAATTTGAAATTTTAATGTTTGATTTGGTTTGAATTAATTTTTTATTTGATTTAAATATTAAATTTAAATTAAATTTTGGATTAAAATGTAAAAAAATTTTAAAAAATAAAATCGAGTTGAATTTTATATTTTTATTAATTTATATATTTTTTAAATTTTTATAAAATAAAAATAATTATTTTATGTATAAATTTATTTAAATATATTAAAAATTTTATTAAAATAATCTATAAAAATCAAAGAATTAAATTAAAAAAAAAGTTTGATTTCAAGATTTAAATCCAACGGACACTATTTTTGTTAGGTGGGATCAAAGTTTTGTTTGAAGAAGCTAATATTGGTAGCCAGAGTATTTTAATTATAATTTTATAATTAGTTAATCATAATAAATATTATATAAGAATTCACTGCTTAAAAATATAAGTTATATATATATTTTATAAATTTTATATAATATTAAATTATAAATAATTAATTATATTATGATAATTATAAATGATATGTTTCGTTGTTAGCATACAATCTAGCTTTTTTGTTTTGTATTAGTTTTCAGATACTCTTGCATTGCAGTATCAAGGGAAAATGCATGACACAGAAACTGAAGCGTTGAGGCTTTAATCAAGTAATTATATCTTCAATGCGTACCATATATAGAAGTGTGAAGGGGGTAGGGACCCGTTTGACATCTCCAAATCTTAAGCGGGGCCTTGGAAAGGAATAGGCTAATTTACAAGTCAAAGTCGTAGGTCGGGTTTGGCAAGGAGCTGGTGAACAGGTCTGACATATGCTCGTATTTGAGTTCATATTAAGTTTACAGAAGACCAAATCACTTCAAGCTTTCGGCGCAGGACGTTAAATTGCCTAATCCAAAGTCTGGCCCAAGTAATTATAAAGAACAGGCCTTTCAAAAAAAAAATAGCTACACAGGCATAGAGAGCCGGGCAGATGAAAGCTTAGCAGCACTTTCCACTTTTGGTTTAGTAATTAAGAGGCTTTGAAAAAACCATGTAGGCGTAAATTCTAATCTCGTTTTTTTTTTTTTTTCGTTCCTCCTTTGAATTAAAAAAAATAAAGGCCTCGAAAACAAAGCTAAGGATCTTAGCAAACTCCAAAAAGGCATGCCAAACACAACCAAACCCATGTTTAGCGTCTCATTTATTCACTATTTGCATTCAAAATTTTCGATTGAGAAACCCTAAAGTTCTCCTTATGTAGTATTTTTTAAGAACCATCAAGTCAGGAAGTAGACTATCCAGCTAGGAGAGAAGGAGCTACGATTACTTTTAATTTCAAACATTACTAGAATTATGAAGAACTAATGCTGAACAAAGATCAATCCCTTTAACATTGCGATTAGCAAGTAAAAGCAATTGTCATTGAAATGGAGAATTTTCATATATAGAGCCTATTTTGCATTAATGCACTTTAATGATTGCATGAACTAATAACAAATGATTTTCAAGATTGATTAAGTTGGTCGATCAGTAAGTGTTTTAGATGACATTTTCTTTTTCTTATCTTTTTCCCTGAATTTTTAAATAACATCTTTATCCTCGGGTTGGTTGATAGTTAACTCCACTTGTGTGCTTATTTACATAAATCTTAGCATATCAATTAAAATGCAGTAAAGAGGAAATGACATACATACATACATATATATATATATATATTACAAAGAAAATCAAAATTGATAAGAAAGAATTTGCAAGTGTTAAAAAATTTAATTACAGCTTGAGAAAATTTACTTTTCAAGAAAGATGAACAAACTATTTAAGTTAAATTCAAACTCGATATAAGCTTTTTATGTATGGATAATTGTTAATATGTTGGATTTTATACATTCTTTGAAATAGAAATTCAAATTGACAAAGAGCTAGAAAGAAATCTAATTAATTGCTTCTCATTTACATCAACACCAAGATATGTTACATCACCCCTCTTAGTACTTCTAGTGCTTTTAAATAGCATATTTTTAGACGGTAATCGTCTTTGCTTGGTGGAAATATATTCTAATATTGAAGCCGTAAAGAATTTGATAAACCAAAGGAATGTGTAGTTTATTCTTTTCGGGTCAGTTTCATATGGTCCTTGATTCGACTAATCTATCCCTAAAACCAAAGAACATAGTCAGACTCGAACAATGAAACCATTAATTTCCCAAGACTAGAATCTGACTATGTTCTTCTTTCCATTGTTAGCAGTACTTTGATTTCGTTTCAAAGTCTATAACCAGCTGGTCATCATTGTTTGAGTTATTTGTTAGAATTCAACAATGATTATAGATTCTAATGAGAAACACGATTCCATCTATTGTTGTTTGGATTCAAATTTGCTTATGATTCAACAAAAAATAATTTAGAGTATTCAATTTCATTGATCAAATGAAAAGATCACACCACACGATGATTAAAATATGACCTTAATCACATATAAAAAGTTTATATCAAATTTCCCTCTCCTGATGAGAAAAACTTCCATGAAATTTTATAAGTAAAATTCATAAAATTTTTATTAAAAATGAATAAATAAAAATTAAAATCGAAAATCAAAATTGATAAATTAAAAAATTTTATCACATAGATCAAATGTATAAAATTTTAAAAAAAATTAATAAATTTTGATATATTTATTAAATAGATATTTTTAATAAAAATATTACTAAAATTTTTACTGTTGAATAAATATTAATTAAATTTAAATTATAAATATTTTTTTAATAATTTTTTTACATATTACTAATTTTCATATTAAACTCTATTAATCTATCAATTTATTTCACGTGAGTTTTATCCTCTAATGAAGGGCCACATGTTAGACAGATTTTTATAAGGTTTGGATAATTTAATACTTGGATCATTGTTAAATACAGGACCACTGCTTTAATCTTTCCCCGTGGCCTTCCTTTGATCACAAGAACTTTCTTTCTTTCCTTCTTTTCACTCTCACTTAAAATTTTCGTTTTTAAGTTGTTTTCAAAGGTAAGATTGATTGTAAGACTAATAATAATCATGTAATTGAGGCATACAACTACTTAAAGATGAAGTGACAAAGCAGTTTGAAATTGGTACTTTTAGTAGTCACATGAAGTTTGGTGTTGCTGTTGGAAAGCAATTAGGTTTATATCGTCAGTCCATGAACCAGATTGGGTGGTATTTTTTTATCATTAATTTTCCAAACAAAATTATATAATACATTACTCCACATCAATATATGTTCATATAATTTAAATTATATCACGTAATCACATTATTAAAAAAAATAATCATTTATTACACATTCAATGCATAAATTTATTAAAAAAATATTTAATGACATCAAATATGAGGTGTCATAAATGATTAACCTTTTTAAATAATGTGTTATAAATATTTATTTCAATAGAATCATTCATGTGATATGTAATAAATAATTAATTTTTTTCAATAATGTGATTACATGACATTATTTAAATAAAATATATATATGAAATAATACGATCCTTTCTCGTAGTTTTTTTTTTTTTAATTTTATGGGATTTTCTCAAAAGATATTAATTAATTAATTTCCTGTTACTGGCCAAATACTTTTAAGCAAAACAGAGGAACACTCGACTGTCCATTTGTTATCTTTATGACCAACTTATTCTTTTTCTAATTTATTTTTAAACATTTTAATTGTAATGTAAATGATGTTTATCTATAAGCTGTCTTCATGAATTTTTTTTTGTTGTTTTTAACACTTTGATTTGTACCCTAACTTCCACCACAAATCTCTAATCTTTGTTTTGTCCTATATCGTGTGATATGTATTTGACGGGAAACTAGATAAATTTCTATCCTTTTTCGAATCTCTTGTCATTTTTTGTCCTATATATGTTTTTCCCCCTCTTATGAAAGAAAAAAAAAAAAACAAAGACTATTACCTTTTCATGACTCGACACCTTTTCTCCAAGTGGCTGCTTAATCATCCACGTCATCCAAGTCTCCCAGAGTAATAGGATTTTTCTCACGAGGTTCATGGGGTTGCCCCTACCAAACTCAACTCGATTCGAGAGCAGATAGCGGAACAAAGCAAAAGCAAATGGAAAGCAAAGTCTGGACTCAAAAACAGAAAAGAGAAAAACAGTTGAACTAACAAAAAATATCCCATTGACCATTGCTTTGATTAATCGTTAAACCCCAACTCACGTGCCATAAACAGTGCAAAATTCTACTTTATTTATATTCGCCTTTATCACTTACAATTTCTAATAGATTTTCAGATATTAATAAGTTTGCCTTTTGCTTAAATCACCCCAAGATATTTATTTAGCAAAATGCACTTAAGTTAGAGACAGACCTTGTCAGCCATGTGTCATCCATGGTTGATTTTGAACTCATCAAACATTATCTATTATCCAACGTCCAACACGCAGTAAAGAGAATTGTTCATGCATTTTTATTTTTGCAATGTAAATGGATTGAAGAAAGAATAGAACAGTAAAACTTGCAAGAGGGTCAGTAGCACTAACCTCTATTTGGAAACCCAAAAGAAGAGGGAGGTGCAAACGACGTCGGTTTAGTTCCCTCTCCAATTCTGCGAAAGTGGGCTTTAATTAGTTCGTTGGATCTGCCAGTTCCTTGACCATAAAGAGAGAATCTTTCTTTCACCACTTTTCGGCTCTGCTTTTCTTTTAAGCCTAACAAAAGTTTGACACTTCTTCCGTAGTTGACTTGCGTCAAATGCAATCATTAAGGACGGTCACGCAAAAATGAATCCGAGAAGTAGGCAGAAAATTCTTTTATTTGATAAATATCAGAATTTAGATAGAAGAAGCAAAGATGCAAATTATCATCAAATGATCAAACACAGAAAAAAAAAATAAAGAGGTCGGCAAAAAAATTTAGATAATGATAATGCGTTGGCTGAAGCTGGAGAGAAAAAAGGGTCAAAGCATATAAGAGAGAGAGCGGAAGGGGGTGGGGAAGTTGGATTATATGGCGGGAATGCATTTTCAAGCTTAAGGTTATGATTGCGTGAAAAAAATAAACTTCAGCTTTTACTAGGAAGGAGAAGTGGGGATGGTATTGAAATCGGATTTTTTTTGGAGATGTTTAGCAAAAATAGTGTCATACCTGTAAGCAAAGATTTGATTGGAACACGTAGCATCCATAAATGAAAACATCCTCCACCATTCTTCTACGGCAGTCTGGTCATTCTCTGGATTGTAAAGTGAACACCAAAACAATTTTCACTAAAATCCGTCCTGGCAAAAAAGCCTTGTCTATATATTATACGCACCTTCACATTATTTGCTGAGCTCCCATTACCGCCAGCTGCACCATTTCACCAGCAGAAGCACCATTACTGTTGCCATTACCTTCATTCATTCGCATCTCTCTCTCTCTCTCTCTCTCACTCTCTTTCTCTCCTATCATTTTCTTTCCCTCCGAATTTTCATCGCTGCAAATGGCAACTGCATTGCTGCACTCCCATGTCTCCCACTTACAGTGCTTTCCATTTTTGCAGTCATTCTCCTTCGTCTTGACATGCTTTTCTTGATCCTTGTTTATTATTCTTGTCCAAACAAGATGCAAAATCTGCCTCAGCCTTTTCTCACTTTCACTTCCACTCATATTGATGTATCAGTTGCTCAAGCTTGTACATTCATTTCAAACATATCAGGAGCAAATTGACATTAAGGTTATAAAAAGGAAACTAAACCCGTGTCCCTCTTCACAGGTTCGCTATATATAACCATTTCTTTGACACTTAACCCAGCCGGAAGTTTAACAACCTCTATTGTAGGTGTAGCCTCCAGGATTCAAACAACTAAGATGTCATTTTCCTGTACCAAAAACTTCTTCCAACGGTTCTGTATTGATAAATTTCAAATGGTCAGTGCCATTCATGGCAGTTTCTTCTCAAGTGATCTCCTTCCATCACTTGGGGCCAGAATTAACCAGGAGACCAAGATACATAGATACATAATTTCCCCTTTCAACCCTAATTATAGGTGATGACCATGGCAATGGTTTACTCAAATACTTCTTTCAATTTATCAAAACTTCTCCTTATGTCCTATTCCTTATTACAGGGCCTGGGAGATGTGGCTGGTTGTTCTAGTCATTTACTCTGCCTGGATCTGTCCATTCGAGTTTGCATTCCTAACTTACAAGCAAGATGCAGTTTTCATTGTTGACAACATTGTCAATGGCTTTTTTGCCATCGACATCATTCTTACCTTCTTTGTTGCATATCTCGATAGCCAATCTTATCTCCTTGTTGATGATCCCAAGAAGATTGCCATCAGGTAAATAAGATTTTGCAGCATTTGATCACAAAGGCCTTTTCAACTATTTTATATACTATTCGAGCAACAGTTAATGAGCTTTCTTCATATGATCCATCCAACATCTAGGTACATATCTACCTGGCTTGCCTTTGATGTCTGTTCCACTGCTCCATTTCAGTCCCTCAGCCCCATGTTCACAGATCATGGCAGTGAACTTGGGCTCAGGCTACTCAACATGCTCAGGCTCTGGCGCCTGAGACGAGTCAGCTCCCTGTTTGCAAGGTTTATAATCAGATTCAAACCCATGCCTTTTCTTTTCTTCAAAATTCTTAGACTGTTACAATGGGAGAACCACGATATTTACTTACAGGTTTGCCTTCCTTCAGACTAGAGAAAGACATCCGGTTCAACTACTTCTGGACTCGATGCACCAAGCTCATTTCTGTAAGCCATTGAAACTTCCTCTTGTCTCACTTCTATCAGAAATACTGCCTCAGTATTTGAAAAATGGATAATTTTCCTCTCGGATTGGTTTCAGGTGACCCTTTTTGCAGTACATTGTGCTGGATGCTTTAACTATCTGATCGCAGATAGATACCCTGATCCTTCAAGAACCTGGATTGGTGCAGTATACCCAAATTTCAAAGAGCACAGTGTCTGGGATAGATATATAACTTCAATTTACTGGTCCATTACAACACTCACTACAACTGGTTATGGGGACTTGCATGCTGAGAATCCAAGAGAGATGCTATTTGATATCTTTTACATGTTGTTTAATTTGGGATTAACAGCTTACCTCATCGGGAACATGACAAACCTGGTAGTTCACTGGACAAGCCGGACCCGTAATTTTGTAAGTTCCCTTACGGCTTTCAAGCTGTTTGAAATCATCATTAACTGCCAGGAGAACTAAACATAGAAAATAAGTTCTACATGGACCAAAAAGAATTACCCATCACAATCAACAGTTCTAGCATAACCCCACAATTGTTGCAGAAAAAGTTCATTTTTGTAAGACATTGTATCTACCCCACAATTTGACAATTTTGTATGAAAAATTTCTAGGTAAAAACCAGCTTAAAGGTAATGTCAAGATTCCTTGCCATTGTATGACATCAAAAATCATATATGAATGCTCAGTCTTTTGCAGTAGCTGATTTGAGCATTACATTCTTCCAGCCCCTTCTTCAGATTTAACAGTATTTTCATTTGACAAGAATGTCATCTCTAGCCTGGGAGTGCTAATGACAAGAAACATTTACCTTTTTGGTGCTACAGAGGGATATAGTCAGAGCTACTTCAGATTTTGCAACACGAAATCAGTTGCCCCACCGCATACAAGATCAAATGTTGTCACACATATGCTTAAGATTCAAAACAGAAGGACTGAAGCAACAAGAGACCCTAAATAGTTTGCCAAAAGCCATTCGCTCAAGCATTGCACAGCATCTCTTCTTCCACGTTGTGCAGAAAGTCTATCTCTTCCAAGGAGTTTCTCATGACTTCCTCTTTCAGTTGGTAATACTTCACATGTCTAACTATATTTCTCCATATCATTCTTCATCCATTGTTCTCCCTTAAGGCAAAAATAGTATCTTAAATAAAAAGCCCAGAACTCTGGTGAGATCCACAAATTTTGGTGTATATTGCGCAATGGTACACATATATCACTTTTTCTTCGAATTTCATTTTCACAAGATGCTAACGCAATTTACTACTACTCCATTAAAGGTTTCAGAAATGGATGCTGAGTATTTCCCACCCAAAGGAGATGTCATCCTGCAGAATGAAGCCCCGACAGATCTTTATATACTTGTCTCAGGAGAAGTTGTAAGTAAGCTTATTTTGATGTCTGCATAACAAAAAAAAGTAAACAATACCAATTTCTGACATTAATTTGATGACTGGTTGATCCCTGATTGCAGAACTTAATCTCCCACGCAGATGGACATGATCAGGTATAAGATATTATTTTAACATCTATAATATTTTTCCTTTATGGTAAAAACAGTACAAAAAATTTTACATGTCCGTATGTGATGTACAGGTTATTGGAAAGGTAGCTGCAGGGGATATGTTTGGAGAGGTTGCAGTTCTATGTTATAGGCCACAGCCATACACGGTTCGGACCACCGAGCTTTGTCAAATACTACGACTGAATGGAACTTCACTGATGAACACCATACAAGTAAATATGGAAGATGGATGTGTTATAATGCATAATCTTTACATGGTAAATATCATATTAGACAACTTCTGTAGTGATGGAACACTTATTAAACAACATGAAGTGATGGTTTTTTATTGCAGAAATTGAACGGGCTTAAGAGCAACAGCTTTAACAAGCACAATATAGATCCGGGTTTGACATGCAATAAATGGCTTGGGGGAGGAGCAATGAAAGGAAGTTGTTTGGATGCAGGATTTGAAGATCAACCACAGAGAAATACATCTACGAAAGAAGCAATAGACGTAGATTTGTTGGGATCAGAGGCTATAGAGAAGAGTCAAACAGGTAGATTTCCAATGAATGGAAATTCAACAACAGAGGATGGCCAAACAGCTCTCCATGATGCTGTTTGCAAGGGGCATATTGAAATGGTCAAGGTTTTGCTCGAAAGAGGAGGAAGTGTAAATAAGCCAGATGTAAGAGGAAGAATGCCAAAAGCATTGGCAGAACAGCGGGGAAACGAGAGCATACATGAGCTCTTACTGAGTTATGAAAACAAAAGAAAATTAGATGAACATAGGATAGACATTATCGGGACAGAAACAGCAGATGAACCGCAGAATAGTCAGATCAAACATAGAAGTGGGGCCCAAAATTTCTTCAATTCACTCAGTTATAGAGAGGAAATACTACCGACTAAGAAAAGAGTTACTATTCACATGCAGTTCCAGTGCAGCAGCAGTACATCAAGTAGACAACATGGAAAGTTGATACTCCTACCTGATTCAATACAAGAGCTGCTCAGAATGGCTGGTAAGTCTGACCAGAAAAAAGCACTTGAAAATAAACCTGAACATATGGGGAAAACAATTATAAATCAACTTCAAATGTGACTAGAATCCAAATAGATTAAAACAAAGAAAAAAGAAAAAAACGATAAAGGGACTTTTAAACCAAGAACAGGAACCAGAAAGCCACTTTAGTATGATTACCTGCTTTTGCTCTATTCATTTCTCATTCTATAACCTTGTGAAACTGCAGGGGAAAAGTTTGGAGGCTACCCATTCATAAAAGTCGTTAATGCTGAGAATGCAGAAATAGATGATATACATGTCATTCGAGATGGTGACGATCTGTTTCTCCTTCAAGATGAAGGTGAAAATGTAGATATAAGTCTGACCTGATGAAACTAAAAGGGCAGTCATGAATAGATGCAGACAGTTTGTAACCTTTAGGGAATGCCAACGATAATAAAATAATAACAAAAATATAACAGCATCAGTTGATTTGGGAGTCAAAATTGAAATTATACTGTTAAATCAGAGTGGTCCATCACATATGGTCATATCTCACTCACTATTTTGGTGGGCAAAACCCCAGCCACACAACCTAAAAAAATGTCTATCAGAACAAATACATGTGACAATCCTGTCATGATTTGGTGGGCCAAGTAAATACCAACATAAGCGTCTAAGTGCAGATCAATCCATTGATGAGTTGAACACATGTAAAGTTAAGCCACCGCCTTTGGTAAACCGGGGTCCTGGGCAAGTAGGCACGGACTGCCCTCAGAACAAGATTATCTACCAAACAATGTTAAAGACAAATGTACTATGTGCCCAGGCCAAGAGACATCCAGTGGTATAACAGAGCTATCCCCAAAGAGCAAGTATAAATACTTCAACGTTTACACCAAGGAAAAAAGTCTCCATGTTGTCTCTTCTTTGAGAAGGTGACATCATCTAAGGAAGTGTATCCGCCGGAATCCACCTTTGTGTATTTCTCAAATGACTCAAAGATGTGCCAACCCCATTCACAATATCTGCAATGCAGTGTATTAGAAAAAAAAAAAAAGGGTTCCACACATGTGCATTGGTAGACATAGAAATTAAATAATAGGAAAGAGAGACTAGAAACAAAAGAACTAAAAGAGTATCAGTTTGGTTCAAGTAATGCGATACAATGCAATACAAACAAGGATTCAACAGTTTCATGAAGCAACAAATTGTGACGGTCAGCATGTTTGATTATTATGTCATTTACATATTCTGAACTCTTATTTCCACCGTCAAGACCACCTTCAAAATATTCCTGTTTCAATCCAATCAAGTCAGCAGATCATTACCTATCATAATTATACAATATGCAAAAAAAGAGTGGTCTTATATAAATGAATAAGCAAATATGAATCATTTCGGTGCACACGAAAATTAAGTCGATCCGATACTGTTTTCAAGAAACTAGTTAAGCGAAAACAACTATCTTTAGTATGGAAGTATGCAATTTCAGGAGCCAGACCAGTGAAAGTTACTGAATACATCTCAAAACATGTCTTGGCTAAATCTTCTGCAAGTTTCAAGTTTTCCAGGTCTTCAAATGTAAGAAGGTTGTCCTTCATAGCTTTCTCCTTTATGACACCTTTAGTAGCACCAAGAGCAAGAGTACCACGCAAAAAAACACACCTGGTAAGTACAGTAAAATTACTTTCACATCAATGAAGGATGTTTTCACGAAAGTCAATAATTAATACAGAAATGTAACTTACGCATTCATGTACATGAACAACTACAGCTGTATTATATTAGAAACGCTGTGGTGGGAAGAACTCTTCCACTTACTAACTGTTTCCTAGCACTAGTCAGCACGATAGTTTTGAAAAGAAAAAACCTCCAATCTACAGTATACTGCTTTGGAGGTGTGAGCTAATAGCGTAGTTTTGATGGAAAGCCAATAAGTTTTGATGCCAAGGAAAGAGAATAAAACTTCGCCTTCCCCGGCGATTGAAGGTTTATCGGAAGGAAGAAGGAAACCCCTTGTTGAACCCATAGGATAGACCCAAAGAAAATTCAAAGAGTGGGCTTCATATTTAGGTATCTAAGGAACATTTAGTATGAATTTCATAATATTGGATGTGTGGAGACTAAAGTCCTGGTTTGCTTAACACAATAATACACGCTTCTTTCAAGAAAATGAGGAACAAAAGAAAAAAGTGACACCATATTCTCAAGTTTACAAGCCTAGACCTTATGTCCTAGAAACACAGCACGTGGTAGCTTAACCTGAAAAAGATTCTAACTCTATCAATAGTAGGAAGGCAGGATGAGGGAAAATTTAACATCTATCACCTAAAATAAAGAATTAAAAATTTCCATTTAGCTGGGTATTCCTTAAAACTCAAGGATTAAGAGAGCACCACATGCCAGGCGCTCCATTTTTGCACTAAAAGCTCCCCTGGATCCATAAGGCAATTCCCTCGCAAAAACCAGTTCATTTGGCTGATTTCCAAACAAGCGTCTAACACCCCTCATATCATATAGACATGTGAAATCACCACCCTGAATAGCTCATTGCTGTAGCCACACTTTAATTAGGCACTCATAATAGCTATCACCTTTAGATCCCAGTCTAATATTTTCTCCACTAAATTCACCAGAATAAGGGCTGCATTTCATGGTAAGATGATAAAGAGAATAAAAAAATACTCACCAGAATGAGGGCTAAACTTAGTAGGAAGGTGATATCAGGACTAGATAATCATAAATAAATAATTATCATGATGATGACAATGATGATAAGTATAAAACGATGTAAATGGCAGATAAAGCATATTGACATCAATCAATCATTTTGGAAGTTAAGATTTATAATTGAACAGTCTTAAAAGATTCTCATTGATCACATTTTTGGAAGTCATAAAAGAAATAACACAATTACAAAAAGGGAAAATATCAAGCCACCTCTTCTTACATGATCTTGTAAATCATTTGCAGCTAACAAAGAATTCTTCTTTCTACCCGTGCAATGATAAGTTGTGCACACGTAGCCTAAAAAACTGTTTCGTCTCCATCACAGAGTAGATTGTGAACACATGAGACCAATTCAATCACTAGGAAAAGATCTCCCAGTAAAACAAATTGTTACTAAGCTACACTAAGTCAATAAGCAAAAAGAACTTCTACCATATAACTAAAAGATGAAAATTATTTCAAACAATCTACTATGTCACGTTGTCATTGCCCTGGGTCTAATGTCACATCCAGCCAACGACAATACCAAAGTATTCAAACTTTATTCCATATCTACCGGTTAGGTCAAGTAAATGACAAGCATATCTAAATTCAAAAAGAGCGCAAGCCATCACACTGCTTTAGCCAAACAGGAAATCTGTAGATAACCTTAGCTTGCTGATGGTCAATCTAAAATTTAAAACAATTGAAGAAAAAATGCAACAGGAAAAAGAAAACAATAAAGGCAGAGAAAGAAACAAGAAACAAAGAAATCCACATGTTTCGGCCATCCAAAAAAGGTAACAGAAGAAAAAAAATTCCATTGATATAAATGAAAAACCTAGTTATGACATTGTTTTCTACTGTGTTTGATGACTAAAATCAGTTATCCAAGCAAAAGAAAATTTCCATCAACCTAAACTCGGCAGGCTAGAAAATCCTAAAATGAAAAAAAGAAATACGTGGCCATTTAAAGTAATAATGATGGCTAGTGTGGCATATTTGAAGTGAAAGAAACACACCTGATGTATATAGGTACTAGTCTTTCCACCTTCGGCAGAGTTTTCAAATGCGCTAAAACCTTCATCCCTTCTGTACTATACTTTGGATCACCAGAAATTGCACTGAGGTAATTGAACTCAAGCTGTAAAGTGGAAACTTCTAAAGTACTACTCAGTCGATCAGGAGCTGGACAAGTTGAGGAATCACGTAGCATGACATCACTGAAAGGAATGGCAGTTGGACAGGAAGTAAAAGCAGATAGCAGACGATCAGCCAAGTTCCTTGCAATGGCTAGATAAATAGTGGGTTTTGGCCCCTTGTGTGCTGAGATCAGGCCTTGCCCCCCGCCCCCCCCCACCAACTTAAATGATATGCACTCAATAGACCACCCAAAACACATTGTGGTTTCAAATAAATTAACTTCCCCTTTCTGACTAATCCTTTCTAAAAGGTGCGATTCCATCCACGAGGCTACTTCAGAAACAACTTCATCTAGAACTATTATCATGGCAGTATCAAGAGCGTCTACAACTGTAGCACCTAGACCTCCAAGTCCATCAACTCATGCCGGCTCAGTGGCATAAGCTCATCTTAACCCATTGCGAACTGTTTATAGCCGGACCATGCGTGAGTTAAAGACTCCTTTACATTTTCTTGCCTAGCATTCCATTTTTCTTCAACATTAGGCTCGCTTGATTTACCAGTAAAATTACCATAAGTAACTTTTTCATCCAGCGATAATCGAGGAGGAAGCTAATGCAGACTACTTGAAAATGAAAGAAATAAGCTAAGACTGCCAAATATTTAGCAATCTAGTTAGAAATTTTAGCCATTTTTTTCCACCATGAGCACATCAGGCAATTCAGTAAATAGGCTGTCAGTGGTTAACTGTTAAAACTGACTAGGAATAAGTATAACAATTAGTTATGCTCCAAACACCAAATTAAAATGAGATTTCATACATCAAGCAATTAATTAGTGATGTGAAAAATGAATTTGTAAAACTTAATATGCAGCACGCATTGTAGACACTCCAATCTGCCTAGGGTTCTACTTATTTCTATTAATTAAAAAAATAAATAATAAAAATGAAAAATTAAGAAAACTTTAAGGAGGTTGGATCTATTTAGGATTGTTTCTTTGGGGTTGTTATCATAATTGAAGTGGGAATTAAAAAGGGAAATCAAAATCCTGTTGATATAGGGTTCTTTGGATTAGAACCCTATAAATACAAACCCTAATCAAGCCTCATCACACAACAAATCAAAGACAAAAAAGCAAAGAGAAAAATACACACAAGAAAGTAGAAAAAATATACGGCAGAAGGAAAGGAGATTAGCAAAATCAAAAAAAAATTTTGAAGATTTTTTTCTACAAAAAATCTGGGAAATCCCAAGATTCCAGGGATGTTTGAATTTTCAACATGTTTTTTAAAATCCGTTGAAGATTCCTGTAAAATTTGAATTTTTGAAAAACTTCCGATGAACCAACCTAGATTCCGACAAAATTTTCTAAAATTTGACGAAAAGTCAACTGAAGTTCTTCGGATTTAGAGAAAGAGAGAGAGAAAAGGGAAAAAGAGAGACGGAGTAGAGAAAATCTGAAGAAAAAGAGATTTTTGGCTTATTTATACCTTACCAAAACAACACTGTTTTCGCCTTAAGCATCCCTCAAGATCCACACCTTTCCATTCGAGTAACTTGACCTGAGCACCAACCTATTTTGTCAAATTGCGTCCCAGCCAAATCTTTCTGTCGAGTTGAGCCTCCAAGCCTCGTCTCAAGCCGCTTTCTATGTCTATAGCAAAGCCTTTTAGTCGTTGAGTCGAGTCATTTTTTATTTTTTTTTGTTTATTTATTTATTTATTAGTATTTTTTGCATGATTAAATTTTAAAAAAAATAAAATATAAAAAAATATTTTTTGAAAATAAATACTAATTATCCAATAATGAAATTTTTAGAAATTTCAAAAGGTAAATTTTTATAAATTTCCTAGGTGAGAAATTTTTTCTAAATTTATCCCAAATTGTGAAATAATTTAGATAAAATTTTAATAACAGTAATTAATATTTATTTTCCAATAAAAAAAAATAATAATAAGTTAAAATAAAAATTTTTGGTTGAAAATATTTGATAATTATTCAATGATTAAATTCTTAAAAGTTTTAAATGGTAAATTCTTAAGAAATCTATAGGTGAGGAATTTATTTAAATTTATCCTAAATGGTGGAAGAGTTTAAATGAAATTTCAAGAAAATAATTGCCATATTATTTTTTTTCTAAAGACAAAAAAAAATCTAAATTCACCCAAATGATAAAAAATTTAGAAATTAAAAAAATTTCTAAATTCATCCAAATGGTGAAATTTTTAAAAATTAAAAAAAGAAAAATATATTTATAATTTGGCCCAAATAATAAAATAATTAGATATATTTTCAAAAGAAATAAAAATTTAATTAAACATTTTTTGACGACGGTGCCTCTTTAAGAAAACAAATTGGATTCTTGAATACTCTTGAAGTGAGAAAATATTTTAAAGAATTCTATCAGATTGATAGAGAATCTCAAGAATTATTTTCAATATTTAAACTTTAAAACTTATAACCATTATAATCAAGACTTTAGGATAATTTAAAATAGTATCATCCTTAGAATGGGCATGTGGGGGTACTATAACCTTCCTCATATGTAACCAAACTTTTGAACCCTATTCTGATTAGTAGATTAGAATATATTCTTTTAAGTACCTTTAGTCAAGCTTAAAAGCTTTTTAAAAAAATAGATTCATTACGTGACCAATCATACTTAGTTAAAAAAGATTGGTGGTAACTCAATTTGTTAAGTCTAGCTATAGATTTTCAGATCTATATGTTATGACAATTTAACGACTCCACTAGAGACCACTATAGAAAGTCAGGCCATAACAATTTTAAATTTATCTTATCCTGTTAATGGTTTTAAAGTGTAATGATTAAATCATTTGATTACTAATTTTTTTTATCTTTTATATTATTTATGGAGTTTGAAAACCTATATGTTCCTTCAAACACACTATCACATGCATTTACATTACATGAGCTCTACATCTAGGCTTCGTCTCTCTTAGAAGGGAGTAAAGTACCTATACTCTTATGAGACGATAATCTCTATAATAGCTAGCAAAATACTCTTACTCAAATTGAATTCTTTAAGTTGGTAGCTTGTGATGGGTGAGGATTAAAATATCTTACTAGTTTGTGATGGACAATGATGTAAGGAATAATTTGAAAACTTTTAGTGGTCAAAATGACCTAACCCTATATATAATCTACACTGAATAGGCCATTCTTAAGATAGAGCCTTTTTTATTCATTGATAGATGTAACCCGAAGTTAAGACATAAGAAGGAACAGTTTGTAATCTAACCATTTTATTTGTTTGACTTTGTGTATTTGTATTATCATGTCATGCATCATTTTCTTTGTCATATTTAACATTATGCATTTGCATCATTTTTATATAGGAAATATTTGTCACATATCAGATCTCATACATGCATCTATAGAAATATACTAAGTATATTACATACATACAACATAAACCATAGCATTTTTAATACAATAGTAGTACTCAAGATTCAAGGATAATTACACCAAGTAAGAACCCAACACAATTAATTCACCAATACAATACAAGAGCCCAAGCTAGGCAAATGGAATAAGAAAATTTTAATCATCTCGAGAGGATAGAGAAGGCCTGAAAAAAGCTTAAAGGGGAGTTGAGTAAGATTCTGTAATCCTTGAATAAATTAAATAAGGGAAAAAGTGTAAAAAAAAAATACTAGCTTGCAAGACCATCCAATACAAGATGTGGCTAACCTTTTATACCCTCTTAGTTTTGAGCCACATTAAGCCCAATCCACATAAGATCTACCACCACAGTAGTTCACAGATCGTGTAGGGTATACATATCCCAGAATACCATCATCTTTAAATCTCGGGCAGTACCAGAGTTATGAATTCTATCTTTATTGAGAAGGTAGTGAAACCAATCTAGGTCTCTAATTTGGATGATCCAAAAGAAAAGAAAAAATTAAATCCAAAAAGGGATGAGTTATTAGAGAATTTAATAGTTGATAGAAAGATGAATATATTAGAAGAAAGGTTATTAACAATGGAAATAATTGGTTTTTATGATTTTGTAGATGCTGTTAGACCTTATTTAGTCCTAAATGCCGTTATTCCTTTAAAGTTCAAGGTTTCAAAATTCGAGAAGTATGATGGTACAAAGTGCCCAAAGACCCATAACACTATGTATTGCTGAAAGAGGGTTGTTTATGCCAATAATGAGAAGTTGTTAATGCATGTATTTCAAGATAGCTTTACTAGCTATGTTGCTAGGTGGTATGTCCAACTAGATAGAACCCACATCTAGTCTTGGAGTATTATGGCTTGTGACTTTATTAGTCAATGCTGGCATATAATAGATTTAGCTTTTGATTGTCTTTCCTTATAGAATATAGAAAAAAAGGTAACTGAATCAATCAAAGAGTATGCTCAGAGGTAGAGAGACATAGCTACTCAAGTATAGCCTTTTCTAACTAAGAAAGAGACTAGAGTGTTATTTGTCAGCACTTTAAAATCTCTCTATTATGAAAAGATAATAGAGAATGTAATAAAAAATTTCACCGACATGGTGATCTCAAGAAAAATCATTGAGAATGCCATTAAGAATGGTAAATTAAAAAAAAGGAAAAGTTTCCATTAAGAAAACCTTAAAGAAAAAATAGATTAAAGCTCAAGCTTTGAGCTTTGATAGACAATAATTTGGGGGTTATCAATCTTATCCACCACAAACTTACTCCCTATATTACCCTGCAGTGAATAATGCTTCATCCTACCCATATCAACATACTCTATAGCCATCTTACCCTCTGACCTATCAGTCGACTTTCAAACTTTAAACTGTTATATACAATCCTAATACTCAACCTCATACAAGACTTCAGACCTGCCTTGCTAGCCTAATAGGTGGTTCATAGGAATAACGAATTACTTGAGAAAAACTCATATTTGATTTAGTCTCCATAACTTATACGGAGTTATATCGAGAGTTTTACAATAATCATTTGATTGCCTCTAACCATCTGGAGCCACTCAAGCCATCCTATCCCAAGTGATATAATTCTATCGTTTATTGTGACTACTATTATAAAATTGCTAGTCATTCCATGAAAAATTACATTACTCTAAAACATAAGGTTCAGCAATTGATTAAAGATGAAATGATAAACTTTAATACATAAAGGGTAACTACACCTAATGTTGGTGGTAATCCTTTGTCTAATCGCAATGTGAATGCTCTAAGTGATGATCAAGAGCATCATATAAAAAAAAGGTGAAAGAGATCAAGATACCTCTTAGTCAACTATTTGATGTTTTGTATAAAGTTGACATGATACAGCCAGTGAGTCTACTCAATTATCATGAAAACTATGTGTCAGATAGCAATTATAAATATCATAATAGGGCATCAGACTACTTTATCAAAATCTATGAATAATTTCATCAGAAAGTTCAAAAGCTCATAGATTCTTACTATATTGAGCTTTATAAAAAAAGAAAAGTTTCAAAAAATTTTGAAGTGTTTATGACCAACAAGCCATCGGAAATTATTTTCAAGATTGATAACAATTTATTATGGGAAGAAACCAAAGTCGATTGTAGAAAAGTTCATCCTCAGGCCAGTAACTTTTAAGGTCCCTACTCCATTTCCTTACAAGAATAATAAAGCTATGTCATGAAAATATAGCTATGATATGGTAGTCCAATGATAAGAAGAGAATGCACCTAAGTCTAAAACTGCTAACATAACTAGTATAGGGGGCATCACCCAAAGTGAAAGATGCTATACTCTAGAATGCTGAAGAAGGCTAAGAAAAAAAAGGCCAAAGTAAGAGAAGAATAAAATAACCTGAAAGTGGTATATAAAGAATAATGTCAAAAGGTGGTATAAAAAAAAAGGCATGTGAATTCTTAAAGCTAATAAAGCACAATAAATACTCAGTGATTGAATAATTAAATAAGAGATCAGTACGAATCTCATTGTTATCACTGTTATTAAAATTTGAACCACACCAAAATGCCTTAATAAAGGTGTTAAACCAGGTGTATGTGACACATAATATGTCTGTTGAGTATGTGAATTGCTTGGCTAAAAATTTGGTAATGTCGGATTATATTGTATTCAGTGATGATGAGATTCTTTCAGAAGAAAAAGGTAGCACCAAGGCTATGCCTATCACTGTTAAGTGTAAAAGCCATGTTATAGCCAAGATCCTCATCGACAATGGTTTTGCTATTAATGTCATGCCTATGTCAACTTTGACAAGGCTACTTGTTGATTACTTATACATGAAGAGTAGCCATATGGTCATCCGAGCTTTCGATGTGACCAAACGTGAAGTTATGAGAGATATAGAGATGCTCTTATAAATTGGGCCATGCATATTTAATGTAAAATTTCAGGTGATAGATATTTTTTCATCTTATAGTTACCTATTGGAAAGGTCATTGATTCATATGGTAGGTGCTATTCCCTCTATCCTACACCAAAAGATCAAGTTTAATGTAAAAGGTCGATTAGTAATAGTGTTTAGAAAAGAAGATATGTTGGTGACTCAGCCATTGAATACCCCATATATGAGGGTTGTTGAAGATGTGCTAGAATATTCTTATCAATTTTTTGAACTGGTTAACTCTGTGGGTGAAGGACCTACAAGCCAATAATTTTTAAAGATAATGGTGAGTCAGATTATTAATAAGGGTTAGTATCCTAGAGTAGGACTAGAAAAAATATTTACAAGGGATAAAAAAATTCCCAATGATAATCGACAATAATTAGGGGCTAGACTTAGGCTATCAAACAAAAGAATAGAAGATAAAAAGAAGATAAGCAACTAAGAGAGAAGAAAAGATGGCAAGATTAATGGTCATCCCGCACTTCTATGATACCTTTAGGCCTAAAAGATTCATGTTCCCAGATGCAGAAAAAGATTTTAGACTGAGCATAGAGAAGGCCTTTGCTGAGTTATCTATTTATGCAATTGGAAATGAAAATCGGTATGAGCAAAAAATGTGGGTACATCTTTATCCGCTAGATTATGAGTTAAACAAGTGGAGCATCATCGAAATGCCTGCTATTATTAGGATCGATTCAATATAATTGTATATCCCAATAGCTTATACCCAAAAGCATTGGGATGATCTGTTGTGCCTGGGCCATTTATCTATTATTATTTTAATAAAAATTAGAACAGATGCATTTTTATTCATTTCTTCTAGTGCTTTTATTTTTTTTATTTTTTGAACACATATTGTCAACATATCCTATTTCATTCAATTTTAGGTCCTTAAATGAATAGAAAGATAATCATGATAACGATCAAAGGGTTAATTTTTAAAAATCGATTAACGCTGATGAACTTGATAATGAAGATGATTATGAAGAATATGTTATCACTTCGGACCTAAAAAGATTAATTGAGCAAGAAAATAACTCAATTGAGCTTCATCAAAAGACAACTAAATTGGTGAACTTAGGAGATGAGGAGAATAAAAAAATGTTAGAATTGATACTTCATTTTCATCAAGAGATAAGTAAAGATTGGAATATTTGCTTCGAGAATTCATGGATGTATTGGCTTGGTCTTATTAGGATATGTCTAGGCTTAGCATGAAAATAATAGAACATAAATTACCCCTGAAGCTAAAATGTAAATCAGTTCAACAAAAACTAAAATGAATGAAGCCTAAAATGTTACTAAAGATTAAAAAAGAGGTGAAGAAGTAGTTTGATGCAAGTTTTTTGCAAGTGGTCAAGTATCCAAAATGGGTAGCCAACATAGTACCAGTCCCTAAGAAAGATGAAAAGGTGCAAATATGTGTAGATTACCGTAACTTGAATAGGGCTAGCCTAAAATATAACTTTTTTTTTGCTTCATATTGACACACTGGTGGACTATACGGCCAACCATTTTATAGTTTCCTTTATGGATGGGTTCTTAGGGTATAACCAAATAAAAATAGCTTAAGATGACATGAAAAAGACTATTTTCATAATCATATGAGGGACATTTTGTGACAAAGTTATGCCTTTTAGTTTAAAGAATGTTGGAGCAACCTATCAAAGAGCTATGATGACACTCTTTCATGACATGATGCATAAAAAGATTGAGGTGTATGTGGATGATATAATTGCTAAATCTTGTAAAAATAAAGATTGTAGACACCCAATTGGGTCCGGCCCAGATCAATTGGGCCTGGCCCAAATGGGTAAGCCCAATTCAATTTTATCTTGTATTTTTTTTTCTTCTTTTCTTCTTCTTTTGTATTTTATGTATTGTATTATTTATTATTATTATGTATTAATATATGTATATTTATTTATTTATTTTTTGTTAGTATTTATGTGTATTTTATTATTTATGTATATATATATTTTTTTTTATCTTTTTTATTTTATTCATTTTTGTATTTTTACTTATCTAATTATATATCTGATATATTTTTTTATTATTATTTATCTTATAATATCTGCTGATTTATCTTCTCTAATTATCTAGTTTTTTATTTTATTTGATTTTGATTTTGGAAGGCTGAGATTGAAGGCTGAAGAATCCCATTGAAAATGAGAATTCAATCAGAAGAGTCCAGTGGGATTCAAAGATTGAATTCCCGTCCAAGGAGGAATTGGGATTGATCAGGAACTCCTGATCAATCCCTATAAAAGGGACTCTGGAACAGAATGCAAGACACACAGAAAACAGTAAGCAAAGCTACTGATTTGAGAGAAAAGGAGGCGTATAGGAAGTTAGAAAAAGTTTAGGAGTGTTCTGGGAGTGAGAAAAATTTTTTAGAAATTTTTGGCGAAAATTTTTTCTGGAAATTTCTGGGAAATTTCCAGATTCCGACGAAAATTCCGGCGAAGTTTGAATTTTCCGGTGAAAATTCCTGCCAACATTGAAGTTTCCGGCAACCTGCCCAGTTTCCGGTGAAGAATCCCAGAAACCGGCTACTTTCCGGCCAACTTCCGGTGAAATTTCCAGATTCCGGTGAAAATTTCCAGAATCCGGCACCGGTGTTCTTCGGTTTCTAGAGAGAAGGGAGAGAAAAAAGAAGAAGAGAGAGAGAGGGGGAGGAGCGTTCTGCCGAAAAACAGAGGAAGGTGCCTTTTATACCCTCCCAAAACGACGTCGTTTTGGCCTTAAGTAACCCAGAGGATCCGCGCGTTTTGCCGCAACCCGACTCGACCCGGGCGTCGACCCGCTTTCTGACTCGCTCGTGCCAGCCCCCTCCGAGCCGAGCCGAGCCGAGCCAAGTCGCCAAGCCGCTCCCCCCCGAGCCGTTTTCCTGCCTTGAGCCGAGCCGCGATCCAAGCCGCTCCAGGTTTTTTTTTTTTTTTTTTTTTTTCTTTCTTTCTTTGAATTTTTTTATTTTATTTATTTCTTTGTTTATTTTAATTTTTATTTATTAGATTAGGTTTATGTAATATTCTTTTTATTTATTTTTTATTATTTTATTTTCTTTAAATAAAAATAAAAAATTCCAAAAAAAAATATATTTTTAGGGAAAAGTTGAAAGTATCAATTTTCCTTAGAAATAAATTTTCAAAAAATATTTTTGGGGAAAAGTTGAAAGTATTAATTTTCCTCAGAAATAAATTTCAAAAAAAAAATATTTTTGGAGAAAAGTTGAAACTATCAATTTTCCTCAGAAATAAATTTCGAAAAAAAATATTTTTAGGGAAAAGTTGAAAGTATCAATTTTCCTTAAAAGAAAAATAAATTTCCAAAAAAAATATATTTTTGGGGAAAAGTTGAAAGTATCAATTTTCCTTAAAAATCAAAATTTCAAAAAAAAAAAAAATTTTTGGGGAAAAGTTGAAAGTATCAATTTTCCTTAGAAATAAATTTTCAAAAAAAGGGTTTTTGAGGAAAAGTTGAAAGTATCAGTTTTCCTTGAAAATCAAAATTTTCAACAAATATTTTTAGGGAAAAGTTGAAAGTATCAATTTTCCCTACAAAAAAAAAATCATTCTTTCCTTCATTTCTATCTTAATTTTGATTTTGTTTTTTTCTTTAAATAATCCGACGACGGAGCCTCTGTAAGTGAAACAGTAGTTTTCTTGCATACTCCTGAGGTGAGGGAATTTTCTCAATTTTCTGCTAAAAGTATTAGAGTCAATTGAGAATAATTTTCAACAACTAACTACTTGATAAAATTTTAAGGCTTTTGGATAACACAAATTCAAGCTGGTACCATCTTTTGATGGGCGTTGTGAGGGTGCTATAACCTTCCTCACACGTAACCGAACTCCCGAACCCTGTTCTGGTCAGCAGACCTGAACCTATTCTTCTAGGGACCCTTAAACTTAGGTGTTCCCTGGAAGGACAGATTCTTTAGGTGGCCAATCGCACCTAGACAAAAAAGATTGGTGGCGACTCCCTAAAGTCAATGTCTAGCGATAGATCCCCGGATCTAGACGTTATTACAGCTTGGCGACTCCACTGGGGACTTTGAGAGTCAGGCCAGCAAATAATTTGTGTTATCCAAAAGCCTAATAAAATTGAACCATTCTGTATATATGTGTTGTTATTCATTCATATTTTATTTACTTTGTTAATTATGTCATTCATGTGCATGTGCATAACATGAGCTCTACACCCGAGCTCCGGTCCCTCTAGGAGGGAGTAAAGTACCTATTGCTTTCGTGAGTTCTAATACCTCCGCAGTGGGCTAGCGAAATACTCCCACTCAAATTGAACTTTTTCCGCTTGTTAGCCTGTAATGGGTGAGGATTAGGGTGCCTTACTAGTCTGTGATGGACAATGATGTAAGGAACAATTTGGAAACCTTTAGACTTTGACCTTAAAACCACATTATAGTGAAACCTTAAGAGTGCCTAAACCTTAGGATAGAACCCTTTCTACCCAATGATAGATATACCCTGAAAATTAGGACACAAAAAAAGTGTTTTGTCTAATCATTTGATTATTTAAACTTTGTGTATTATATTTATCATATTGACATTACCATCAACATCACTTTCATTTCATCCATGGAACTAACTATGTTGTTTGTCTGATTTGTATGGCATCTGTATTATTTTCATGACCATGTTTTAACACAATCATTTGCATTCCATTTTCATACTAGATTTCATTCAAAAAAATGTACATTTTATACATAAGGCACAGCATAACATTTCTAATCATAAGTATGGTACTCAAGGTCGAGGATAGCTCCATCTAGCGAAAAACCCTGCTCATCCATACAACACAAGATCCAGAGCAAGGCAAATGGAGGAGGAAAGTTCTCATAGATTTGAAAAGCTTTAGAAAAATCACAAGAGAAGATTGAAAGTGAGCTAAGCAAGATTCTGGAGGCTCTTAATAACATGAATAAAGGAAAAAGAGTTGAAGGAAATACAAGCCCAGCAAGATGTGGCTGACCCTTTGTACCCTCCAGGTTTTGGCCCACCTCAGGCCCAGCCTGCTCAAGAGGTTCCCCCATATCCTGGAATGCCATCAGTTTTCAACCCAGGGCAGTATAATAGCTATATAAATCCTGTCTTCA
>NW_019168015.1:12856497-12916812 GCF_002303985.1 Durio zibethinus | reverse complement strand
AATCTCTCAAGAATAACAATACTATTCTATAATGGTGAGGTTGAATTTCAATTACACAAATAACATTGATGAACATGAGGCTTGTGTCATGGATTTACAAGCTGTTATAGATAAAAAAGTTAGAATTGTTCGGAGACTCAACTCTAGTTATATATTAGTTGAAAAAAGAATAAGAGATGAGAGGTTTGAAACTCATTCCATATCATAAGTATATCTTAAAGTTGATTAAGTAGTTTGAAGATATTCAATTTGAGCATTTACCTCGTGAAAAGAATCTAATTGTTGATGCCTTAGCTACTTTGTAGTAATAGTATGAATTAATGATAACACTGACATTCAACCCATCAGACTAGATGTTAAGGATATATCAGTTTATTGTTCTAATGTAGAAGATGAAAAAGATGGAAAACTGTGATATTATGATATCTTGTAGTATATTAAGAATCAATAATACTCGGATCAAACAAGTAAAAATGATAAAAGTGTTATCAGGAGATTAACTATGACTTTCTTTCTAAATGGAGATGTCTTGTATAAAATGAGCTATAATTAAGTATTATTAAGATGCATAATGCAGCTGAAGCTAGAAAAATTATTAAGGAGGTGCATGATGAAATATGTGGGACACATATAAATAGGCATATGATGGCAAGACAGATCATGAGAGTAAGATACTATTGTTTAACAATGGAGGGTGACTACATTAACTATGCTACAAAATGTCACAAATGCTATATCTATATTGATAAAATCCATGTTCCTTTGACTGCTTTACATGTTTTGTCACTACCTTGACCATTTTCTATGTGAGACATGAATGTCATTGGTCTTATTACCCAAAAGGCTTCAATGGGCATAGGTTCATTTTTGTGATGATAGATTATTTCACAAAATGGGCGAAAATAGTTTCATTTGGAAGTATGACATTATCTGTAGCCTACAAATTCAAAAAAAAAAGATCATTTATAGATATGAACTTTCAAAAAGAATAATTTTAGATAATGTAAAGAATCTGAATAGTAAGATGATACAAGAAATATGTGCTTAGTATAAGATCAAACATCATAATTTGACACCATACCGTTCAAAAATGAATAAGGTAGTCTAGGCGATAAATAAGAATATAAAAAAAAATTTTAAAAAGATGACCGAGCCTATAAAGACTAGCATAAGAAGTTGCTATTTGTGTAGCATGTTTATCGGATATCAATGCGTACCTCTACTGGGGCAACCCCATTTTTTTTTGTTTATAGGATGGAAGCTTACTACCAGTAAAAGTGAAAATCTCATCCTTAAAGGTTCTAAAAAACAATTAGATTAGAAGAGGCTAAATGGATTCTAGAACGTTATGAGCAGTTGAATTTCATCGAAAGAAAAGATGGACAGCGCTATGCCATGATTAGCTATATCAGAGAATAATGATGAGGGCTCATGATAAAAAAGTTTGGTCTCGTTGCTTCTAAAAAGGGGAGTTGGTTTTGAAAAAAATTCTCTTAAGCTAGCATAATAATAGAAGAAAGTAGACTCCAAATTGAGAAGGACCATATGTAATAAAACAAGTTTTCTCAGATAGAGCATTGATATTAGCTGAGATAGATAGAGATGATTTACCCCATCCTATAAATTTTGATGTTGTGAAAAAATATTATGCTTAAAAAAAGGAAAAAAAATAAAAAAATCCAAATCGAAAACCCTAAAAAGGTGGTTTGACTCAAAGGAGATTTATCTAAGTTAAAAACATGAAAAAATGGCTTAGATAAGGAGAATACAACATTGAATTTAAAAATTCATTAGGATGGAGGCTAGCATGTTCTGATGAGCTCTAAGTTGCTAAGTGCATCAGGTGGTTGAGTTTTTCAAAAAAAATTTCAAGATATGTTATCATGATTATCTGATTATTTATTTTGGGCATTGTTACCTTATACTTATCTTTGTAACTCTCTTTCCTTTTCACACTATTTAATAGCCAGAGTTGTGCTACCATTTTTTTATAAGAGATATTTCACTACATTCTTTGTGTTTCTCTTTTTTTAATTATTTCTAAGCCATTCCAACTCTTTTCTCTTTACTACCTTGCAATGGAAGAAATGTGTGATTACATTTTTACTTTTTGAAATTAAAATAATGATTGATAAATGAATAATAACATGAAAGATTTCTATATTACCTTGAAAAGGTTGAGAATGATAAAGGCAAATATGAAATGTTCAATTCTTGATGAGGACATTGAATTTGGAAAAAGATTTCTTTAAAAAGAGAAGATGGAAGTTAAATGAAATGGATGATTGAGAATTACATCAATTTGGTCTTAGTACCTGAAGATTAAAGGGTTCGGGGCCCAAGAAAATAGTTTGAGAAATTTGAATACCACAATTGAAGAGAAATTAATTAATCAACATTGGCATAGCATGCATTGTATTTCTAAATGTTTAGTAAATAGCATGCATTGTATGTGAAAATGCCTAGTGCATGAAGCAGGGATATTTCAAAATCCCCATAGAGAAGACAAATATGAAGACTTTTCAATGAAAGATTTTTAGATTATCGTTTGAAAAAAAAAAGACCTCTGAGATAAGATCTTGATCCTTGAAAAAAGACATTTCAAGAAAAACAATTATAAAAGTTGCGAAGCCTTTGCTTAAATGAGCAATTTTCAGTTTTAGGAATGATTTGTAAGACCTTTGGGCATAGTCTCTTATGATTTCTTCTGATGATCCATAAGACCTTTGGACATATTTGTTGAGGAGCTTTGTTTACTTTTCAAAGTCGTTAAGCATCTATTTAGAAGAGCATTATTTATTTTTCAAAGTTGTTGAGCTTCTGCTTAGAGGAGCCTTATTTATTTTTTAAAGTTATTGAGCCTTTACTTAGATGAGCCCTATTTATTTTTCCAAAATTGTCGAATCTCTGCTTGGAAAGGCTTTATTTATTTTTCAAAGTTGTTGAGCTTTGTTTAGAAAAACCCTATTTATTTTCCAAAGTCATCGAGTCTCTGCTTAGAAGAGCTTTATTTATTTTTCAAAGTCATTAAGCCTCTGTTTATAGAAGCTTTATTTATTTTTTCAAAGTCGTTAAGGCTCTACTTAGATGAGCTTTATTTATTTTTCAAAGTTGTTGAGCCTTTGTTTAGAGAAGTTTTATTTAATTTTTCAAAGTCATTGAGCCTCCGTTTAAAAAAGTTTTCAAGAAGTTTGAATTTGCTTAAAAAAAAAAAAAATGTGTTGATTCTTGATTGGGTTATCTACGTCTTTGCATAATTCTTATTTCATAAAAAATGTGCAAAGAGGGGCAGCTATAGACAACCCAATCTGTCTAGGGTTCTACTTATTTTTGTTAATTAAAAAATAAAAAATCAAGAAAACTTTAAAAGAGGTTGGATCTATTTAGGATTGTTTCTCTGAGGTTGTTATCAGAATTGAAGTAGGAATTAAAAAAGAAAATCAAAATTCTGTTGACATAGGGTTCTTTAGATCAAAACCCTATTAATACAGACCCTAATCAAGCCTTAACACATAATAAATCAGATATAGAAAAGCAAAGGGAAAAATACACACAACAAGGTAGAAAAAATATACGATAAAAGGCAGAAAGATCAGCAAAATAAAAAAAAATTTGAAGATTTTTTTTAAAAAAAATTCTAGAAAATTCCCATATTCCAACGACTTTTTCCAATTTTCGATGAATTTTTTTATGACGTTTGAATTTTTTGACAAATTTTTCAGAATCCAGTTGAAGATTTCAATGAAGTTTGAATGTTTTAGCGAACTTCAGATGAATTAACCTAGATTTCGATGAGATTTTTCAGAATCTAGCAAAAATTCAATCAAAGTTCTTCGGGTTTAGAGAAAGAGGGAGAGAAAAGGGAAGAAGAGAGATAAGGAGCAGAGAAAATCTAAAGAAAAAGAGATTTTTGGCTTATTTATACCTTTCCAAAACGACACCATTTTCGCCTTAAGCACCCACCAAAATCTGCACGTTTCCATTCAGGGAACTTGACTAAGCGCTAACCCGTTCTGTCGACCCACGTCCTAGCCAAACCTTCAGCCGAGCCAAGCTAAGTCGAGCATTCAAGCTGCATCTTCGAGCCACTCTTTGTGTTTACAGCTAAGCCTTTTAGTTGTTGAGCCAAGCCGTTTTAGTATTTTTTATTTTTGTTTTTGTTTATTTATTTATTAGTATTTTTTGCATGATTAAATTTTAAGAAAAATAAAAAATAAAAATTAAAAAAAATATTTTTTGAGAATAAATACTAATTATCCAATAATGAAATTTTTAAAAATTTCAAATGGTAAATTTTTATAAATTTTTTATGTGAGAAATTTTTTTTAAATTTGTCCCAAATGGTGAAATAATTTAGATAAAATTTCAATAACAATAATTAATATTTATTTTCAAACAAAAAAGAGAAAAATAATAAGTTAAAATAAAAATTTTTTGTTAAAAATATTTGATAATTATCCAATAATAATATTCTTAGAAATTTCAAATAGTAAATTCTTAAAAAAAAACTCTAGCTGAGAAATTTTTTTAAATTTATCTCAAATAGTAGAAGAGTTTAAATGAAATTTCAAGAAAATAATTGTCATATTATTTTTTTTTCAAAGACAAAAAAAATTTCTAAATTAACTCAAATAATGAAAATTTTATAAATTAAAAAAAATTCTAAATAGGCCCAGATGGTAAAAATTTTAAAAATTAAAAAAAAAAGAATATATTTCTAATTTAGCATAAATTGTGAAATAATTAGATATATTTTTTAAAAAATAAAAAAATAAAAAAAATTGATTAAAATTTTTTTCGACGACGGAACATATTCAAAAAAACAAATAGGATTCTTAAATACTCTTAAGATGAAGAAATATTTTTAAGAATTCTATTGATTGATGGAAAATTTTAAGAATTATTTTTAATATTTAAACATTAAAACTTAAAACTATTAGAATCAAAACTTTAGGATAATTTAAAATGATACCATCATTTGGATGGACATATAAGGGTGTTATAATATTTTTCATATGTAACTAAACTTTCAAACCTTGTTCTGATTAGTATATCAGAATTTATTTTTTTCAAAACTCTTAGTAAAGCTTAAGAGCTCCTTAAAATGATAGATTCATTAGGTGATCAATCATACTTAATTAAAAAAATTGATGATGACTCTATTTATTAAATTTAGTTATGTATTTTTAAATCTATATATCATGACACGCACCACACAATGAAGTTTTAAATTACATTACTCTAACCAAAAGATAAATCTTAAAGCTCGTGGCGCTTTGTGCGGTATCAAGCTTGAGAGGACTTAAATCAGACTCCTTAAGATTTCTCAAATGATTTAGAATTTCTTTGATTTTCTGTTCTCTAATTTCCCTCCTGAACTCACACTAATCGCTTTCGTTCACGTTCAAATTACATAAAAATACAGATCTGCAATGATAACGAAATAATTTGTCATTAGCTTCCTGTAAAGCAATTTCAATTTAAAAAGAATACATTACAATTCATCTCCCAAAAAAAAAAAAAAGAAACCGAAAATTAAAATTCAGGAAAATCAAAAGCGAAAGGAACAAGATGGATTAAGAGTCAAATCCACGGAAGTAGAAAACAATTGAAGAGGAAAAAGGCAGGGAGATCTAAATATCTAATACCTCGAAGAAAAGATCGGTGACGGAACTTGGCGTTATCGTAGTGAACATCTTTCATGGAATAAGGAAGCGATTTCGACATGCTCGAAAACTATGATCTGTTTATTCCTTTCTAAATAATTTAACAGTTCACGCAGGGTTCTTTTCCCGACAAGTAGATCGGGAATTCATCGGGCAAAAAACCTGCAAGAGCCAGCGCGAGAAAGCGAGGGAAATTTTATTTTCAGCGTGGGGAACCCCTCGCACTTCTGAGAAAGCAAAATGTTGGTGGATTTTATTATATTTATATAAGTCCATGGACGATCGTCGTGCGTTTTAAGGCAACAGGGAGACGGTAATCAGTTAGGTGTGGATGAGTTTGCCTTTGACGCGAATATGATTTAATTTTAAATATTAAATATTTGAATTTGATTCGATTTAATATTAAAATATTATATTTTTATATTTAATTAAATTATAATTTATATGATATACGAAATAATTTTATTTATTTAATATAAATATATATAAATTAGTTTATTTTTAAAATTATATTTAAAATTCATAATATATATAAATTATATATATATTGACTTATAGTTAAAAAATAAATTTTTTGAAAATAAAAAAAATTTAAGTCTTTCTTTTGGATATTTTTGTTTACAATAATAATTATATACTTGCAAAATTATATCAAATAAAAATAAATTATATCTTTTTTAAAAGATAAAAATATATATTATTGAATGATATATTAAAAAATAAAAAAATATTAACACACTTTCACTTTAATAATTTTGACTAAATTATTATATAAAATATGAAAATGTTAGAAAATATGTGAAAAAATAAAAAATAAATTAAAAAATTATTTTTCATAATAATTAAACTATAATAATAAAATATATCTTAGAAAAATTTTATAAAAAAAAAAAATTGTAATAGTAATAGAATGTACCTTAAAAAAGTTACTAAAAAAAATTGATGTATAATATATTACATTTGTAGTCTTAAATAAAAAAAGTATTAACACATTTTTACTTTAGTAATTTTGACTAAATTATTATATAAAATATAAAAAATGTTAAAAAATATGTGAAAAGAGAAAAAATAAATTGAAAAAAGTTATTTTTCATAAGAATGAAACTGTAATAATAATAAAATATATCTTGAAAAACATTTATAAACAAAAAAAATTGTAATAGTAATATAATACCTTAAAAAAAGTTACTAAAAAAAATTGATGTATAACACATTACATTTGTAGTCTTAAATTTATAGAAGAATTTTTTAGTGTCAATTAAGATTAAATAGATAATTTTTAAATTTTAAAATAGATATAATAAGTTATAAAGATAATATTAAATTTTTTACATTTATTTTAAATATAAATTTCATAATTAGAGTTCAAATAAATATAACCATTTTGATAATCTTATTATTTAAATATTTAAGATAAATGTTTTTTGAATTTTTAAAATCTTACAAAAAATTGCTTAAATTTTTAATGTTTTACGTAAATTTTTTAAAAAGATAATTTTTTAAATCAAAATAAAAAATATTATTGAAAGATTTGGATAAACTTAATCTTTATAATTTTTAAAAATATTTGAAAGATTTTTATAATTAAATAATTTTTTAAATAAAGTTATTTGGTAAGCAACTAAAATTATTTTTTAAAAAATAAATTTCATATTTCATATTTTTAATTTTATAATATATATATCTAAATTAATTTGATTTTTATTTATAATTTGAATAATTTTGATATTTGAATAAATTTAAAATTATTTAATTTGTAATTAAAAAATTATCTTATTTTTAAAAAAATTATTTTATGTGTCATGTAAATGAATTGTCCACATAAATTTTTATGTGACAAACTTATTTATGTATGTTATTATATAATATATATTATACTAGATATATTAGATTTTATTTAAGTTGTATGTATATATAATTATAATTTATTCAAAATTAATAAAATATTATTTTTAAATATATAAAATTAAATAAATAATAAAAAATATTTTATATATATGATCGAAATAAATTTATCTAAAATTTAATCTTTAACTCTTTTCAAAAAATTTCTAACCCAATTCGAAACTTAATTTAAAACAAAAATAAAAAATCGATCATAGAGGTTAGATCGAGTTAGAATCAGTCTATTTTGGATTGAATTCTCAACCCCATTCCCGAGAGAGAGAGTTTGTCGACCTGTTGGCACGTTTGATGTCCGTACAAAGTAACGTTAGAAGCAGCTGACTACAATGTCAAAGTCTTTTAACGGCTAGCACCACTAAAAAAATAAAATTCTCATTAGAATTTAGATAGGACTTGAATTTAGCGTAATGAGTACAAGTAATTAAGTATAGTATTTTTCTTTTTTAGAAATAATGTTTATCCAAATGTATTGGTCAATGAATTTTTTTTGTAACAGGACAATTACTATTTATACTATTTATATGAATAGGGATGTATTACATTGTAAAAAAATTATTTAGTATATCCAGTTGATCACATAAATTCAATTTAACTCATATATATAAATATAAAGCAATATTGTATATTAGTTTGTAGAAAATCACTATATTTTTTTATAAAAGAATTGTAATTTAACAATAAAGAAATAAATGGCAGATACTAGATCTTGAATTTTAAAGTTATTTAATATAATTTTTTAAAGTCATTATATGAATGAATTTAATTAAATTATGAATTCACTATAACTTCTTTGATTATTACCATTGCTTATCATTATCATGAAATTGTTGAAATTATAAGTGGGATCTAGATTTTTTTTAATGAATATAAGGATAATTAAAAAAGTTTTCAAAAAATCTAAAATCGGAAGATGGATCTGCTTACTTAATTAAGCTCTTAAATAATTCTATATTAACATTATATATTTTATAAGTTTTTAACCGATAATTAATATTGGTCTTAAGTACCAAGGTCCAACTTCAAAATATTATTATATTATACCATAATCAATTAATCATGGCTTTAATCCGGGTTAGGCAAATAGAAATCGGAGCCCAGATTCTATTATTTATTGGACTTACTACCAAATATAAAGGCTACACTCCTTGACTCCTACTAATATTTATATATCATGATTCATGAAACCTTCCTCAAAACTCTCTAATTCCCTTCCGTCATCAAATGCAAATGCATCAGAACGCAAACTCTCTGCTCTCATGGGTTTCAATAATCAAACCTTGAAGCATTTCTTCGCTTTTCTTCTCATCCTTTTCGCCTTCCTCCTTGTCTCCTCTTCTTGCCCTGGTTCGTGCAATGAAATCCTACCCAAGATTAATACTGAACCTAATGCCAACCTACCAGCTACGGCGTACCAAATGTTGCGCATCAAGAACGCTACACCCTTCTTCTTGAACAAGCCAGAATTCGACAAGAAGGGAAAGGGGAAGACGATGAAACGAAGAAAGATCAACAAGAACAGCTTCGGAACCAGGCCTTTCTCTGTCATGCTTCCAAAGGGTTTTGTCCCTCCTTCGGGTTCATCTCCATGCCAAAATGGCAAGCCCGACTCTTCAGTTGCGCATACCCTTTTCTGCCGCCTCTTTACTACTGCTGCAAAACCCTAAAGCTTGGTAACTGGTCAAGATGTTTAATCTGAAACTCAACATATTAAAAATGCATGGTTAGTCCAAGTGGATTTTGTTTTTGAATCTTTCTTCATCTTCTTTTCCCTTTTTTCCCTTTTCTTTGAAGTCTTGAACAATGAAAACAATATACCGATCTTGGAATGAGGGATCAATATAATAAGAGTGGAAATAGTAAAGAGATATCTGATTTAAGCAAATCCTATTCCTAATATTGACTCTGTATTCATTGTAAAACCTTTTACAGGCTATATGATGCTGTTGCAGGCCGAAGGTGTGGATCAGAATTTATTCTGTTCCCTTCAGGGATTATATACAGTTACTGTACTGTATAATATCTAGGGATTCTTTTTGTTTGCATTACTTGGTTGATTATTTTCTTGATATGAGTATCAGAATATATGCTTCATCTTTTTGGATCTTTGCTTTAATATATTATTATTCTGAAAAAAAATGTGTGATTTAAGACATAAAGCAGTAGTAATGAATTCGCTTTGTTTACATTTTGGAAGTGAGAAGGCTTTTGGTAAAAATTATATGACTGATATTGGAACTCAACTCTTGAGAAATGTGGGTTGGGTTCAAATGCCTACAAATCCAACTATAGAAAAACAAAATGCTAGTTGTAGGAAGATATCCGACTTTCGAGTTTGGGCAAAAAGAAAAAAAAATTTACCCTTTTGACTTTGAATGTTTCATTTGTCAAATTCAGCTTGAACTCTAGAAAACCTATAGACAATAGCCATCATTAATGGCTACCTGCGGTCAAGATATCTCAATTCTACGGCCAACATGTTTTGTTGCTTTGATATGGAAGTATTTTTTTTTTTTCATATATAAGCCGAGAAATAAAATTGGAAGAAGGCATGTGAATTTGCATCGTTTGCAGGGCTCATGTCTCATGGACGGAGCTTTATCGTAGCGTGTACTCCATGCATGAAGTGGAAAATATGGGTTTCTATTCCTAGCTATTGCGGTTGAACCCGTATAAATCAACCCAGCCAGAGAATTGTATGCCATAGAATAGCAGTACTGATATTTCATGTCCTCTTTTTTCTAATTGTCCAGTAAAGGTTTTTCTTTGAAGGAACAAATCAACTTGTTTATGAAGCTAGAATGTTTATTCTTTTAATGATCTGTTGACATTTGTTCTTCTATAACTGTGAGAAATAACCAATAGCTTCATCCAAATCAACAAGCTGGTTTATGCTTGCTTTTGTCTATTTATTTGTGTATGCCAACAAAAGGTCTCTTGTATATATGATAATTTTAAATCCAACAAGATGAAATGATGTGAAAATAATAGGAAAAAATATAATTTAAATTTTAATTAAAATTGTACATAAAATGATAAAAATAAAAAATAAAAAATATATATTTTATATTAAATATGTCAACATAAATCATAAAATAATAATTTTTATATTTTATATATATCTAATAAAAATAAATATAATACAAATATATTAACTACGTATTGTCTCGCGAAACTTTTACTTTTACCTAACTCGGTGGTAAAGCCTAGAAATCATCGTTTGCAGGCGGTTTGGTCATCTTGACCTAATTATCAATTCCTTGGAAATTTAAACCAAGGACAACTTCAGCTTGTTATTAAGTACTTCTACATCTCTTGGCCCATGGAAACTGTAGTTCCCTCACCCACGTAGAGAAGTTTTTGCCATCGAAATTTAAAAATTTTCAAATTCTTTATCTTTATTACGTTTAATTCACTGAGGATTAGATTTTTAATAACATTTTTTTTATTTAACGATGTTTATAAATATTATTAAAAAATTAATGATGTTTGCCAAAAACGTCATTAAAAATATTATCTATATTTATATTGAGAAAAATAACGACATTTATAGTAAAAAAATGTCATTAAATTTAACGATATTTATAATAAAAAATGTCACTATATTTTGGTATTTAACAGTGTTTTTAGGGATAAATACCGTTAAATTAAAAAATTTATTTTTTTAATTTTAATTATTATCATTAAATAAAAATATTAAAAAAATAAAATGACTTTAAATTTATAAACTGAATATTATAAATACATAATTTGTTCTAATATAGATGGAACACAAAGTTTAATACATGCAATAACATTCAAATTATTTTAATATATTAACAAAAAATCTAAAATGTATCGAATTGATGATTGTATAGATTTGAAACACTATCATTTGATTAAAGATTTTCTTTTACCTTGGTCACTAGTGTGCTAAAGAACCTACTAACTTAATATTGACTTTTGCATCCAACTCTTATTTATTTTGTACTTACTACATTATCAAACCAAAAATTATATAATTAAATTAGATGAAAACAAACTGTAGCATACTTAATTATACTAAATGTCATAATGTCTAGACCGTAGACTTATTGTTAGACATTGATTTAAGTAGTCACCACTAATCTTTTTTATTTAGATACGATTAGTCACCTTGACTAAATCTGTCACTTTTTAAAGAGAAATTTTAAGTTTGACTTAGGTACCTTTAAAAGGTAGATTCAATATTTACGAAATTAAAAATAAGTTCAAGAATACGATTACGTATGAAGAAGATTATAGCACCCCAATAACACCCATCAAAAGATGGTATCGGCTTAATTTCATTTTATCCATTGAGCCTTAAAAATCTTATTAACTAATTAATTATTAGAAATTATTCTTAATTGACTTCAATACTCTTGACAAAAAAATAAAAAATTTTTCTCACGTCAAGAGTATACAAAAAACTATTGTTTTTCATGTAAGGGCTCCGTCGTCGAATTATTTAAAAAAAATTAATGCTTCAACTTTTTCTTGAGATTTCTTTTTCTATTTTATTTTTAAAAGATCAACGCCTTTATTTAAAAAAATTGATACTTTCAACTTTTCTGAAAAAAAAAACTTTTTTTTTTATTTTTTATTTTTAAGGAAATTTGATACTTTGAACTTTTCCTTAAAAAGACATTTTTTTTAAGTTCTCAATTTTTAAGAAAATTTGATACTTTCAACTTTTCTTAAAGCATTTTTAAAATTTTTATTTTCAAGAAAAATTGATATTTTCAACTTTCCTTAAAACATTTTTGAAATTTTCGTTTTCAAAGAAAATTGATAGTTTCAACTTTTTCTTAAAATATTTTGAAATTTTCGTTTCAAAGGAAATTGATACTTTCAACTTTTCCTTAAAACATTTTTGAAATTTTCATTTTCAAGAAAAATTGATATTTTCAAATTTTTCTTAAAACATTTTTGAAAATTTTATTTTCAAGAAAAATTGATATTTTCAACTTTTTCTTAAAACATTTTTGAAAATTTTTTTTCAAGGAAAATTGATACTTTCAATTTTTTTTTAAAAAAAATATTTTTTGTCATTTTAAGAAAATCATTGGAAATTTAAAGAATGTTCAATCACAAATTAATAAATAAATTATATCAACTTAACCAATAAATATATAAAAAATAATAATGATAAATAAATAACTAAATAATAAATAAATGGATAAATAGAATAATTAAGCAAAAAAAATGAAACTTTGGCATAGCTTGGCTAGGCTCGAATAGAGCTCAGCTTCAAAGACGGACATGATTGGAACGACTTGGCATGCGACTCAGCTCAGTGGCTCAACAAAGGTTGAGTGAAGCAAGTAAGCGGGTCGAGGCACTGTGGGTTGGGTTAGACCTAAAAAAAAAAACACACATATCCTTCTCATTTTTAAAGTCTAAAACAACATCATTTCACACTTGTATAAAAAGGTAAGAATTTTTCTTTCAGACGCTTCCTTTATCCTCTCTACCTCCATTGTTTCTCATTCTAGGTAATTTTTTATCATCATTTTTTGTCGAACATTGCTGAAAAACTCATCGGTATTTGGGGCTAACTTTCGAATTCTGGAAATAGTCTGTCGAAAACTAGGAATGCAATAGGAAAACTTGTTGAAAATTTTAAATTACACCAAAAATTCAACTTGATTATGGAATTTCCAAAAAATTCTCAAAAAAATGCAAAAAAATTTCAAAAAAAAACCTAATCCTCGAATCAAAATAATAAACCTTGAGAAACCTTCTTCAGAAAACTATAATCTTCTTTAAAAAATTTTTTTTTTATTTTCTCTTATTTCGTCTATCCCCTTTCTTGTGATTGCTAGAGAGTTTATATAAGGTTGGTTCACAAGATTAAATGAGGATTCAAAAGTCAGAATCTTTTTTTTTTTCAAAAAAAACCCTATCCTTTTATCTATTTATCTTTGTTTTAAAAACGAAATCCTTTTTTTTTTATCATAGTTTCAAAATTTGACCTACTAATCCTAGAGTTTTATCAGGACTAAAACTCTATTTTTATTTTATTTTTATTTTTTTTAACTTTATCTGAAGCTCACTGAGATTCAGAACATTGGTGTTTACACCAAGTATTAAATAAAAAATAATAACAAGATGATATCAGAGATAACCTATTACAATATAAAAAAAAAAGAACCAATTACATGTTATGTAATGATATCATATTTTTTAAACAATGCAAAAAAGGAATAGAGATAACATAAACAAAAAATTTATACAAATTTTAATCGAATATTCATATATCTAGAAACCTACAATGTAATAAAGGAAGATTACGTATGTGACAAATACTTTACCTTATAGTATTCATAAATGACTATAAATGTCTTTTTTTAGTTATTTGTCTTCTGTTATTAATGATTTTCATGCACAATAAATCTTTTTTAGCAAGATTAAGTCATTTTATCAAACATCATAATCTGAAAAAACAAACAAAACAAATGCTAAGATGAGATAAAAAAACATAATAGACTATTTTAGAATAATTTCCTAAGGATATCTTGAATAAATTAACAAATTCATGTTAACAAGTGATAATTTTTCAGTAATTTCAAAAATATTATGTTAAAAAAAAACTAAATTTAAAATTCCTTTCATGTTTCTAACTAAATTCAATATTCAATTTCAAGATTTTCGGAGAAAAATCTTATTTCTTTCATCTTCTATTTTATTTTGAATTTTTCTCACCAACCAAACAAAACTAAACTAAGAACTGCAATAACGAAATAAATTGGTAAAAAAAGAAAAAGAATGGCCAAGCACTGAAAATTATCAATGTTGAAATAGTGCTTACCAATGGAGCTTGAACGGTAGTAGAAATGCAACAAATCAGACAAAAAGTTTAGGGATTTGACCTAAGAAATCAAACAAGAAGTTTAAGGATTTGACTCAAAATACAAGAAAGCTAACTTGAAATTTGCAGAAACGAAATGAAAAAAGATGAAAATTGATCACAAATAACTGAAACTTACGTAAAAAATGAAAAGAAAGCAACCCAAAATAAGCAAAAATGGAAAAAATGAGTAAAGGTAAAAAAAGCAGAAATGGGGTTTCACGAGTTTAAAATTTAAGAAAAATTTAGCAATGGAAAAGTGTGATTATTAAATACATTTAACGCCTTGAATAATCCCCTGTCGTAACGGTTTTGGGACCATTAGATGTAAAGTGTTTTAAGATCGAGAAAAATAAAAGGGCAATCACCACCAATCTTTGTTAGGGTGTGATTGGTCACCCAAAAATTTATCTTTTAATAAAACTATAAAAGTGGTTTAAAGTTTATCAAAAAGATAAATTTTGATCTACGAAAAATCAAGTTAGGCTCAGGAGTTGATTACATGTGAAGAGAAATTAACACGCCTACAACGCCCATAAATTGGTACCATTTAATTATGCGCTATTTTCGATGTTGGATAAAAATAGTTTTAATTTGAAATTTAACACTGATTTCCTTCACTTTAAAAAAATAAATTTTGGTTAAAAATTTTTTTAGGAATATTGAAGAAATCTTTAAGTTAAAGAATTATCTTAAAATTCTCCAACATCTAGGTAGAATTTAAAATAACTTTTTTCGTTTAAGATTTAACACAATATTCTTTAAAATAAAAAAGAACACTATTTATGAAAGATAATTATTGATGACTCTCCAACATCTAGATAGAATACAAAGAATTATTTTCTTCAGAATGTTATTTTTGTTTTATTTTATAACATCACAACTTCAAAAATATATATATTTTTGTCTTGTAAAACATTTTATAAGAAAAAGTAAATAATGGTATTGTTAGGTATCAAATACAAATTAAAGATAGAGAAATACGAAATGAGCGTCAACAATAATATAGTGATGCATGTATGCCCATGAATATTATGCCATATGATAAATGCAATTTTAAAAAAATGGATTCTTAAATATAATGAGACCGCCTTGACTCTCCAACATCTAGGCAGAGCTTAGGTGCGACTGTTTATATTTAATATCCCAATTTACTATTATCTTTTTATTAAAGTTTTAATCCCATTGTTAAGGTGAATTAAGAACAGGCATGAAAAACTTAATGAAATAAAGTTTCTTAACTACCCCATCATTTAGGCAGCATTAAAAAATAAATTACTTCAAGTGAGATTTTCACACGTGTCCTTAGGATTTTGAGATGGTCTTGGATATATGTTTTAAAATTTGAATGATTTTTTTATAATGATTTGAGAATGCATACCGAATTTGGGGTTTTTAGAATTTTGGATTTTAAAGTATTGGATTTTAAGGTTTGGAATTTTGGATTTTAGGGTTAGGGTTTCAAGTTTTAGATTTTGAGGTTAGGTTTTTTATTTTAGGGTTTGAGGTTTGGGGTTTTGATTTTAGGGTTTGAAGTTTGAGGTTTTGGTTTTAAGGTTTAGAAGATTTAGGGTTTTGATTTTAAGGTTTTGATGTTTTAGGGATTTGATTTTAGAGTTTTGATGGTCTAGGGTTTCATTTTTAGGGTTTTGAGGTTTAGGGTTTAATTTTAGGGTTTGGAGGTTTAGGTTTTGTTTTTAAGGTTTGAAGTGTTTAGGGTTTAGTTTGTAGGGTTTTGAGGGTTTAAGGTTTTGTTTTTAGGGTTTAGGGTTTAGAAGTTTGGGGTTTAGTTTTTTTTTTTATTTTTTTTAAAAACATGAACATCTCTAAAAATCTCCAACATCTAGGTGAATTTTCGAAGCAAATTCAATTTTTATGATTTTCAAAAAAACTATTTAAAACAACCTTTTAATGAAAATTTATTATTATTAATATTAATAATTTATTATTTATTATCTTTTTATACTTTTTAATTTTGAAATTTTTTTATAATAATTCCTTAACATCTAGGTGAAATTATTTTTAGAAGTATGTTTTTATTCTCTCCAACATCTAGGTAGGAAAAATAATAATAAAAAAATTATTAATTCAATTCTTATTATTTTTTAGATTATTACTATTATTATTTTTGCATTTTTAGTACTCTTTTAGTTATTATCCTACTTTATTTTCATTTTATTACCATTAAAAAATAATCAAATAATTATTCTAACAAAATTTAAAATTTATCATGCATAAATGAAAAAAAACATAAAATAACAAAAATAGTAATATAAAAAATTTAAAAATTCCAAAAAAATAAAATAAAGTAAAAAAAATACTTGAATCGAACCAATCAACAGTCTGGTCAACGTTAGTCTGATTGGTTCGATGATTCAGTCAGCGGTTCAGGCGATCAGTCTATAGTTCGGTCTGATTTGAATTGCTTCAATTGGATCGATCAGCAGCTGTTGAAGGAACGGGTCAACAGGCTAGGTTACACGGATCCCAGGTTAGATCCGGATCCACACGCAGATCTTCTTTGGCTAAAACGATGTTGTTTTGGGCTTGAGTTTTCTATATAAAGTCAAAATTTTCTTTTTTAGTTCATTTCAAACCTTTCAGCCAAAAAAAATCTAGAGCTCCAAAAAAAGCCCTAAAGGCTCTGCCGCCGTCTGACCTTCGATCACCTACATCGCCACGCCCACCCCTGTGTCGGTCTTCGTTGGTGGTTGCCGTCGATGGTCAGAAAACACCAAAAATACTCCCATAAGCTCTCTTCAATGTGCTCTTCTTGTATTTGACCTTTTTTTGTTGAAAATAGCCTCGATCAACGTAAATCGAGGCTCAAAGTTTTTTTTTTCTCTTTTTGTTTTTATAAAAACTAAAGCTGATATATTTTCGTTGTTTTTTGCAAGTAGCTTGGCACTGTTGGTTCCTCGTTTAATCAGCGAGGACTATGTTGTTTTGTTTTTTATTTATTTTTGTTATTTCGATGGGTGAGGGTTTTGTAGGATGTTTGGGGAAGGTAGCTGTGTGAAGTTGGGGATCGACGCAAGGTCAAGCTGGGGTTTCTGGGTGTGGGTACTTAGGTTCTTTTGGTTGTGGAAGATGTGTCCAAGAGGTCTATTCGATAAGAGAGCTTGGTTCTTTATAGGAGGTTGGGTGGTGATGAAGGGTAAAGTAGATGGTGGCTATAAATGGTGGCTGCAGGGTGGCTAGATGTAGGAGTAGAGTGGGCTGTAAGGTGGCTGACCTGATAGGACTAGGCAGGGGCTGGACGGGCGACAGCGGCGCCGTACACCAGCCCTTACTTTTTGTTTTCTTTTTTTTTTAATAATTAATTTTTAATTCTTTAATATTATTAAGTTTTAATTAATAAATTAATATAAAAGATAATAAAATAAAAAATTTCAGGCCTTGGGCTTAAAAAGAAAATGGGTTTTAGGCCTGATTCAATCAAATTGAGCCTGAAGCCTAACGGAATCGAAATCAGGCTTAAAGCCTAGTTGAATCAAAATTGGACCTGGGTTTAAGAACCTAATAGACCAGAAGAATTTTAAAATGAGATTCAACTAAGATCTAAAAAAATTTAGTGTTTACATCCCCTTCCATTTTTTTTGTGATTATTCAAGGCGTTTTTTTGGCAAAAAATATCTTGAATAATCCCATACAAAAAATTAAATGGGGTTATTTAATACATTTTTAGCCAAAAATGCTTTTAAAAATCTCCTCCAATTTTTTTTTTAGATTATTCAAGGCGTTCATGAACAAAAACATCTTGAATAATCTCTTTCCATTTTTTTGTGAATTATTCAAGTCATTTTTGACCAAAAAACATCTTGAATAATTTCTTACAAAAAATTGAATGAAGTTATTCAATATATTTTTAGCCAAAAATACCTTAAATAATCCTCAAAAAATTTGGAGAGAAAATTATTCAAGACTTTTTTTGTCAAAAAATATCTTAAATAATCTTTTACAAAAAATAAAATGAGATTGTTTAAAGTATTTTTAGCTAAAAATGCATTAAATAATCATTTTCAATTAAAAGTCAAAGTATATAGCAACGTTTAGATCAACAAACGTTATAAAAATATATTTTTAATAATGCTTTTAAATTCAAATATTGTTATATAAAAATTTAATAACGTTTTATAAAAAAATACCGTTAACTTTATAAAAACATGAAATTTTGTAACATTTATTTAAAAACGTTACTAAAAAACAATCACTAAATTTTCGTTTTCATGTAATGATTAAGTAAAGGAACTCAAAGATTGATTTTAGACCATGAAATGAAATTTGAAATTGGTACTATTATTTTTGCCGAAGAAAGACAAATAAAATGAAATGAAAAGAATAAAAATATTGGAATTTTACTAGGAACTTTTATTTAGCAACCAGGCACATAAAATGAAATGAAAAGAGTAAAGTGATCGAAGCTGTCCCTCCTAAATACATAACTTTTTTGAGAATTCTAGATTGTATGCTTTGAGTTGGTACTACTATTATTCTTGTCATCATCCTTGTCCTCTTCTAGCTCAAAAGCTGAGATAGGGAAATGTGCTCTGATGCCACTGGGAATAGCAAAGAAAATCTTGCCAGAAGAAGGATCTTCGATGAATATGTCAGAAATGCTAACCCATAAGAACAGCTCCTTACTCTTGACGCCTGTCACTTTCTTAACACCACCCTTCTCGGCAAAAAAGGTGATCTCAGTATTATACGAGACCAACTTATTAATTTGCTTGAATTTGTGCTCTTTCTTTTTCTTCAGCTTCATCCAGACAAACCCAGTTGATCGTTTTCGTCCAAACTCCACAATTTCCACAGGTAAGATGCCTTTGGGGAGAGAGATCTCCTCTAGCAGCTCTAAAGATTTTAGCTGGCAAACATCTTCTCCATAGTAAATCTCAGCATTCTCTTTGTGACTCTCAATGAGTTGTGTTGCCATTTTAAGGTCTGAGTTTTCTTGTGAAAAATGGTTGTGATAACAGTATTTATGTAGTTTTGTTTTGGACAAGGCTCTGAATTTCGTTTATAATGAAGATCCCAATCTACATATATTTTTTAATGGTATACAAGTGTCCAGAAATGCTTTAGAATGTTAGGTGGAGAATGGCCAAGCCAGCTAGTTTGTATTGTGTCCTCCATTAGCCTAATCCAGTATGAAGAAACGGAAGCCTAGCCTAATTAGCTAGCTACGACTTTTAAGTTTTTTTTTTTTTTTTTTTTCTTTCAACAGAGCTGGAAGAAGGTTAAGAGGTTTATATTTCATAATAGCCTTTATCATTCATATGACTGTCATTATCCAAGCAATTATACATGAACATGCATATCAGTCAATTTTGATCCAATGAAGTGGTTTCTTGTACTTTCTTAACCCTTTTCAGCTGGTAAATCACTATGATTGAAGCACCTCGGCGTGCAATGTTTATGTCACTGAAATTAGAATTTGCAGGTCTAAATCCTATGGATTTAATATTCTGGTAGGTATTGTTTGAATGCAAAATCTATTGTTAGGAGGACCATGCAGAGTTTTGTTCCAAGTAAAATCGCTCCGGTACATTCTGGTTGCTGAGTACATGTGCTGCAAATTGAGTTGTTATGGTAAAGTTTGGCAGCCGAATTTCCCCACTCTGCTACGATATAGGCGGCTAAGCTAGCTAACACGTCGATCTAACCCTAGTTATTAATTAGTAGTTAACGGTGGCTACTTTATTTAAGACGAGTTAACGGAATCTATCATATTTTTTATGTGATGTAATTGAATTTAAATATTAATTTTAATAAAATTTATTTAGTATAAATTTATTATTATTATTATTTTTAATCACAATTTTAATAAATTTTTAATCAAAATTATAGTAATTATTTTTTTTTAATATTATCAACATTAATCTTGTTATTTATTTAAATGAAATCTTACTTTATGATTGGATTGAGAGGAAGGGAAAGAAAGGAAAATAAAATAAAAGAAAGCAATGGAAATAGAAAAATATTTCTTTTATTTGGATAAACTTTTAATTTAAAAGAAAGAAAAGAGATATAAACTCAATAATCTTTAATTTCTCTTGTAATCCTCACTTTTTTAATACTTCAATTTGAAGGAAAAGCTAAGGAAATGAAAGTTGAAAAAATTTTATTTTTATAAAAAAGACTATTATATCTATCATTTTATTAATATTAAAAATCTAATTAAAAAAAACTATATCACAATCTTCTTATAATTTTTTCAAAGCCATCTTTTTTTTTTAAGTAAATTTTACATGTTTCTTCTAATATAAAAATTTTTATAACTTTTTTGTGATTTAATTTTGATGAATGATTGAATATGAATAAACATATTTTTTGGGTTTATGAGATGTAATGTTTTTATGTTATTGCATTTTTTATATTTAATAGTTTTTATATAAATACATCGTTTAAGTGATAGTATGCTGAAATTTTAGCAGTGGTTAAAAAATTTATCAATGCATGTTTGTAAAATATCTTTTTATTTCACTTGATTAAAAATCATTGATATAACAATAATTGTGAGATCATACAAGATAACAAACATATCATGGTCCATGAGTGCTTTAAAATCACAATAAATGAAAAGTTATAATTAGAAAAAATTATTATAATGAATCATTTTTTTTCATTATTTATCCAAATAATGATTGTTAGAAATTTTTTTTTTATTAATTTTAATTATCCAAATAAGATATACATATATCTTTTCTTTTCCTTTAAAAAACTTTTTTTTTTATTAATATTTATCCAAACATTACCTTAAGGATTTGTTACTAACAGTTAGGGCGTGGTTTAGACTGTCAAGGTTGGTAGATTTTAGGGCCCGGCGACCATGGCTAGTACCGTGTTGATTCATTCTCTTTCCATAAAGCTTTCATTGGAACCAAAACACCATTGAGAAAGAGGTCTTAGCCTCGTTATTGAGAGACACCAGTGAATGATAATTCATTCTTTCCTTGGAGTTAATTCATGAACACATTTAAAGATTAAAAATAAAATTTTAAAAAAATTATACTTGATATTTTCAAATTTTTTTTGAATTATTTTTGACAAAATTAATAAATTTATCAATAAATATATATATATATATATATTATGTAAACAGACACACACAAAAAATCATGAAATGATTCTTCCTTCAATAGATCTTGAATAGGAGTTTAAGAAGTAGTAATGACCCTCCATCATTCGAGACCCTCGATGCCACTCTCACTCTCTCACCAAATAATAACGTTAAGCCCTTCACAACGAGGTGACTTAGCGAGCATTTAGAATCAACCGAATCCCCGATGGGGTGCGGTTTGCACGATAAGATGGACAAACTGATTGAAAACCCGTTTGGGTGTTCATGTTATGACGCGAATATCATCGATTAATCATTGAGGGATTTTGTTCCAGTCATCCACCACCATTCACCGTGGCTGTTTTATTTGTTTTTTTTAATCTTTTTGTCCTTCAAAGTTGAGTTGTAAAAACAAATTTATCTTTTTAATTTATTTGTTATTAAAAATTATAAAAATAATTTTATTAATTTAATATAATAAATAAATAAATAAATTTAATTATTTATTAATAAAAACTAGTAGATCTAATGGTAGATCTCAGCCTCTTCTTGGCGAGTTGCTATTTGTTGTAATGCCATGTTCGTTCTGGAAAACTGGGCATGCAATTCTAACGCTCCAAGAGTCCTTTTATATAAGCACGTTTGGGGGAGAGTGCGAGAGTTTAAAAGGGTAGTTTTGTATTTTAATTTTTAATTATTAAAGAGTGACACATTTTGTATGATTTAATTTTCATTCTTTATATAGTATTATATTAAAATTAAAACCATTTATTTATGCATAAATAAATAAATATATACATGCATAAATTTATTTAACAACAAATCCTAGAAAATAAAGGGACTAGCAAAAGTGATATTGCTAGGATCGGTATCATCTACAGAATTATCAAAAAGAGTAATCCAAATCATCATCTCCTTGCTTTTGACACCTGTCAACCTGCGCATCCGACGATCCTAAAGAAGAGCCGTCATCTTGGGTCCATACGGGGTGCTCCAAGGACCTTGAACCAATACTTGAAGGTCTTTTGCTGTTTCAGCCAAATGAACACCATGGTCCGATTGTAGCCGACCTCCACGAGATTGTTATAAGGCATCAGCCCTTTGGGCAGACGAAACTCGTAGAGGAGCTCCTGCGTTTTTTGTTTGCAAAGAGCCGCCCCATGGTAGACCTCAGCCCCTTCTCTGTGAGTTGCTATTTGCTTTAATGCCATGTTCGTTTCAATTCGTTCCTTATAACAACCCAAGAGTCCCTACATGTAGTCGCTTTTGCCTTTTTGGAAGGAGAGTGGGAGAGTTTTTAAAAAAAGCCAGTTGTGTTTTATTTTTAGGCTAAGTTTGGATTCTCGTTAAGGTGCAATTAAGTTCATTACATCATTAATTAAATTTAAATGTTAATTTTAATAAAATTCATTTAATATAAATATTTAATTAAATTTTTTAATTATAATTATAATATTTTTTTTGTCGATTACAATTATAATAATTTTTATTATTATTTTCAATCTTATCAAAATCAATCTTATTGTCCATTCAAATAAAATTGTATTCTTTTAAATTTGAAATATTAACTAATCTTGATAATATTACATACTTGATCACTAATTGTCTTTGAAGATCTTATAATCCAAATTCAAGTATTATCATGTATAATAGATTTGTATAATTTTCTTTGTATGACTTCCCTTCCACCACTCAGAACAGAAAATATTGCAAACCCAAAATTTTAAACTACTGTAAGAAACAGGGGCAAAAATATCAGTATTGCTTATTGAGTGATGCGATTCCTGGTAGCTAGACTTACTGTTTTCTAACTTGTGTTGCAGCATCTATATCTTGTTTGAGCACATTGGTAGCATTCTGAAACTGAATGAACTCCTCGTCTTGGATTGTCTGGTGCTGAATGTCTTTAAAGGTTTTCCAATTTTCTTTTGCTTCTTTTTCTTTCTGCTCCATCAAGTAAATAATAGCCTAGGAAATAATATTCACATTAAAATTGACTTATTCTGACATGAAAACAGTAAATCACTTAAATTTCAAGAGCTAAGAACCAAAAAGGAAAAAAAAAAAAAACTGAATTGATCTGCCAATTATATCACCTTATAAAGAGGACGTCTAGCATCAGGAACCCTTTGAACATCTTCTACCAAGCATTTGCACTTCAAAGCCTTTTGAACATCTCCCTACAGAGAAATTTCAATCAAAGTGGTGCAAAAATGGAATATTGAAACAAATTATACTAGCAGAATTGAAGTCAAGAAATTAAGAAATAAACCTTGTAGATGTACATTTCTGCAAGCAACATTTCAATTTCATAAGCTTCATGTGATTTCTTCTCCTTTTTGGCCCTTTTCAATGCTTTTTTTAGCACTTTTATTGCTTCATCTTCTCTTCTGCTCATTTCCAGCCTCGCAAGAACACCCTTTCATATCAAATGCAGAGAGCATATTTGAACTCAATATCTCACGCAAAATTTATAATAATCATCGAGCATATACATAATAGAGGTGTCAAACCTGAAGTTCCTTGAAAGGAGGTTGTTCTTTTCCTAATAGAGTTTCCAGCTCTTTTATATCAGCATCCATGTCTTTTGCCTGGCCCCTATAATTTTGATAATCAACCAATCTCTCCAAAGCTAGATTACCTCCATGGAGGGCTGCAAGGGACATGGACCTTGAGACACTGTGCTTTGGCTTCCTATTCCAAGCACGACTCACATATCTCCACCCAAAACCAATGCAAATACCGCCAATGATGATAAAGGGTGTTGCTGCCAAAGCTATTGTTCTATATTTAGTCTCTGTATTGATCTTTTTAGCCGGGTTTGCCATGAGAGAGACCTAACCTTTTGTGATCGAAATATGTTTTTTTTTTTTTTTTTCTAATTAGGTGATGGATATACTATAAATCAAAACTGAAAGGAAATTTGGAGAGAATAAATAGAAGATGTAGCGATGTGAGGAGGTAAAATAAAATTATCTTGATTTCTGGCTTGTTTGATAGGCAAAGAAATCCCCCTATATATATTCTTGGAATCAGCTGAAGCTCAAGGAAAAACTTTAATTATTCCTTACCTTCTCCTGGGGTCAGCTGAAGAAATTTTATTTGATTACTTTTTTCATAACTTTATGATATAAGATTTCTCATGTAATCACAAAATCATCAAAGTTCTCTAGAGAATCCGTGATAAAAGGAAAAAAAAAAAAAAAAACCCTCTAGATGAATGCCAGAGCTCACTTCCTTTTATCATGTGTAACTCTTACATCAGGGATGGTTGATTGAAGTAGCAAAAAGAATGTGCTCCTTTTTTGTTATTTGAGTTCAAATCCATTTGAAAATTGTGAGAAGATAATTTTTCATAAATTTATTAAGATTGATATAAATTTACTTAAATCGATTTGAAGAGGAGATGAGCAAAATAAAAAAATCCCTTATCATTAAATAGAAAAATTTAGTAATATTCTTGAGTTTTCCAGTATTTTTAGACCTTTCATATATATCAGAACTTCAGCTGGCTAGTTTCCAGTATTTTCCAATTCATACCCTTTTGCAGTCTCATTTTTTTTCTTTGCAAGCTATCGCAATATTCTCAAAGAAAAAGTTGACCTGACCATGATGGTTTCTTGCATTTTTTTTTTCTTTCCTTGGACATCTACAGGCGATTTTATGCACCATGTTGGATAAAGATGAAGAAGCACAGCAATTATGGGAAGAATTCGCAAGATCCATTGGAGGGATGTTGCCCTATGGCTTCTAATTGGTTTAAGGAGGAAGGGGAATTGTGAAAATGAAAGAAAAAAGAATAAACAAAATTAATTCCTTATAATTATCTACCCAAAAGAGTTCGGAAAAAAGGAAAATCCAAGATTCAAGTTAAATAGTATATCATGTGTTTAGCCTCTATGCCAGGGGTTTCTCATATGAATCGCAGTCTGGGTTTAGATTGTACTTCAAATAGATCATATGGAAAACTATGATGTGAAAAACAAAATTATTTTGCGGAGTCTTGTTTTAAAGTAGTGCCACTCGGATTCCAAGTGAACCACCAACTAGAAGCAGAAGAAAGATTTCTTGCATGGACAAGCCCAAAAAGTTCTAGTGATACGTATGGTCCAACATTTTTTCTCTGCCCTGAACAAGGGCAACTGCAATGACTTTGCACAAAGCCCAATTTAGAAGATTGATTCAGAGTTCAGGAGATGGGTATTTGATCTTCCAAATCAAATTTTTTAAGGAAGAAAAAAAGTGCATTAATTATTAAATCAAATGTCTATGATTAGAGTTTTAATTTTCAAATATATATTAGTAGTTTCTCATGTTGCTCTAAATAAATGTGCATTAAATAAAATTTTAAAAAAAAAGTTGCATGATAAAACAGGAACAAAACCAAAAGTTTCATGTTATGAGGCTCGTTGGTTAAACAGAAAGACAACAATTGCAGAAAAATCTTTTTTTACATAAAATTATGCTGGACGCTAGTGTCCGAATTTTATGTTGATAGTTTAGAATTTAATATATCTCATATTGAATAGAAAAATCATTTGTATGTAGTTTAAAAGAAACTAATTGTATTGTTTAAGTAACAAGTCTAAGTGTTAAAATGAACCATGTTATTTGGGTTTATTAGAAATTTTCTTAGTGTCAAACAATTTTAAAAGTAAAAAATTAAGCACTTAGGCTTATTTAATAAATAGATTTATTTTTTAATCTTTTATTAATTAAAATTTTGAAATAAAATAAAATAATATTATATTTATTCTGAATAAACTCGTTTGAACAGACAAACGTGATTATATAAATTATTATAATTTTTTAAAAATTTATAATTGTTCATATATAAATTGTCATAATTTTTTAAAGAGAAATGTAATATTATTTGTCTATTATAAATAGATCTTTTTATATAATTAATTTTATTGATTTTGATTTGGAGAGTTTTAAAATTTTGTTATATTTTATATATATAATTACTTTTAAAATAATATTTTTATGCCTCAAAATTATATTTCTTCTTTTTTTATTAATTTTATTTTCTCAAAATTTGAACACTTATATGTATGCATTCACATTCCCACCAAGTGACAACGTTCTTGATATCTACTTTTGAGACTCACATGCTCTTCCCTGGGGGACCCTGAAAATAGATCGTCGGATGCCTAGTTCGCACGCGTTTGGGCGATGAGGAACCAGGAGCTGAGCAGCCATAAAAGCCATTAAGCATGATTGACCAGGCACCGAATAATCGAGCCAAGCCTGGGCCAATGCGCGTGATGGGCTCAACCCCTTTGACCCCTCGCGGGTCTCTCTTTTTTCTAAGTGTTAGTGCATGTTCGTCGTGCTAAATTACACCAAAGTGTGAGAGGAATGGCTTTTATAAATGGCATGCAACAAATTGAAGCGAATCTGATATCATGCCAAAACTGAGTTGAAGGCATTATAATTAATTATTTTTTAGGACAATTGCTTCTCTTAACCTGAAAACCGAAAGGTGAAATTGTGTAGTTGATTTTGGTAATTTTTACTCCTTTGAAAAGTGACGTATTTAGGATTATTTTTTAAATATTCATTTATAAAATATATAATATATCGATATTATTAATTTTATCGATTAATTTATTAATTTGATGAAAGAAAAAAATATTTATGAAAAATTCCTTTATACAATAAAAATTTTCTTTTAAAATGTTTAAAATTTTTTTATACCCATAAACATCTTAATTTATAAGGCGAAACCGGCTACGATCATTGACTTAACTGCGACATATGGTAACCTAAATTGACTTGTCATTTTAGAAAATATTGGAAATTGAAACTGATCACGTGAAATTTTCCTGACGCCGTAGCTTGTTTGTGGAGTTCGGTGGCTACCATGAAAATTTTATTTAAAAAAAAAAAGAAAAATTTTAAAATCAAAATCATATGGCTCTTTCCAAGTTCCAAGCGAAAAGCATTACTTGCAAGCTATATATATATTTAGCTGCTCTTTCTCTTCTAGGCAGGTAAGGATTTCCATGCATGAGTCCATCGCTTTAGGTTAATTTGATTTGGTTTTGGGTTTTGCTTTCCCAAATCAAAGACAATAATAATTTCACACCTTACAACTTATAGCAAAAGGACTTTTGCGCCCGAAAACCACTAAAGAGAAAGGCCAAACTCACTCGTTTTGACATTACATCCTGGTATCATTAAGAGTATAATCAATTGAATTTGAATAAATACAGTATTAATCTCGAGTTCAATTCAAAATTTGAAATTCGAAACTCAATTCGAATTCAATTAAATTTTATTTTTTTTATTCAAGCTCGACTCGAGATAAAAATCGAATCACTCGAACTTGTTCGATTAGACTCGATCAACATGTAAAAAAAAAAATTAACTTTTATATTCAACAAAAATTTAATTATTTATATTTGAGTTCGAGATATTTTATTAATTAAAATAATAAAAATATATTTAAATATAAAAATTCGATTACACTCGCGACTGTTCGAACCGAATATAAAAATATTCGAATTCGACTCAATCAATGAATCGAACTACTTGAACTTGAACTCGACTCGATAATAATCGAATCAAATTCGAATTTTATTCAAATCGAACTCGAATAATTTACTAATGTTAATGTAGTATTTACACTTTTAAGTATCACATCGACAAAAGATATCATTTATTTGTACTGCTTTGAAAACGATAGCGATATTATTTATATAATTGTTTATCATCGGCCGTTTCCACTTTCCAGTTCCTACTATAAATCATCATATAAATGATATTCTTCTCTCCCTGCCCCTCCCTAGCTTCGCCTTTTTCTTTTATTGTTTAGCTTCCCCGGGGGACCCTGAAAATAGATCGTCGGATGCCTAGCTCGCATGCGTTTGGGAGATGAGCAACCAGGAGCTGAGCAGCCATAAAAGCCAGTAACTGTGATTGACCAGGCACCTAATAATCGAGCCAAGCCTGGGCTAATGCACGTGATGGGCTCAACCCCTTTGACCCTTGCCGGTCTCTCTTTTTTCTCAATGTTAGTGCATGTGTCACGGGTCGATAGTGCAGTTCCAAAATCCGAGCATCTCAGATTAGTCTATCTGTCACGATTTATATCCTTATGAGGTATTGCGTCCCCTTGACCTCACGGTTTTGTCGTCTACCTGCCATGGTTTAGACCCTTAACTCTTGTGAGATATTATCCGCTTTTGACCCTTTGGCCTCACGATTTTGTCCTACAAAAGAGAAGAGATGATGTGAACCCTTTTACACCACAATGACTCTTTTTTTATGTTCAATGTGAGATTCATGACTCCTCCTTAGGTCCGTAATATTCTCTCCCACCCAATTTCATGATGCCTACAGAAGTTGCCATCCTGCTTACGTCCCTCGAGGTCCAACCTTGTGACGCCCTCGTCACAGAGGCTGGCCATCCTGCCAACCTCCTTCGAGGTGTTTGGCGTAGATTGAACGGTATAAGACTGGCTCTGATACTACTTGTCACGGGTCGAGATTTAAGCTCTGACTCGCACGGTTCTGAGACCCGAGCATCCACTCATCCGACGTCTCAGTTTAGCCTACCTGTCACGGTTCACACCCTTGTGAGGTATTGTCCGCTCTGATCTCCTTGGTCTTATAGTTTTGTCTTACAAAAAGTGCTTCACAAGAAAGAGATGGTGTGAACCCTTTTATACCTCAGTGATCATCATTTTATATTTGATGTGGGATTCAAGACTCTTTCTTAAGTTCGTGACACATGTGCGTTGCTAAATTACACCAAAGTGTGAGAGGAATGACTTTTACAAATGGTATACAACAAATTGAAACGAACCTGATATCATGCCAAAACTGAGTTGGAGGCATTATAATTAATTATTTTTTAGTACAATTGCTTCTCTTAACCTGAAAACCGAAAGGTAAAATTGTGTAGTTGATTTTTGTAATTTTTCCTATCATGAAAAATGACGTATTTAGGATTATTTTTTAAATATTCATTCATAAAATAGATAAAAATTTATCGATATTATTAATTTTATCGATTAATTTATTAATTTGATGAACGAAAAAAATATTTATGAAAAATTCTTTTATAAAATAAAAAATTTCTTTTAAAATTTTTTCATACTCATAAACATCTTAATTTATAAGGCGAAACCGCCTATGATGAAATGATCATTGACTTAGCTGCTACATATATTAACCTAAATTAACTTGTCATTTTAGAAAATATTGGAAATTGAAACTGATCACATGAAATTTTCCTGACGTGATAGCTTGTTTGTGGAGTTCGGTGGCTACCATGAAAGTTTTATTAAAAAAAAAAGAAAAATTTTAAAATCAAAATCATATGGCTCTTTCCAAGCTCCAAGCGAAAATCATTACTTGCAAGCTATATATATTTAGCTATTCTATCTATTGTAGGCAGGTAAGGATTTCCATGCATGAGTCCATCGCTTTACGTTAATTTGATTTGGTTTTGGGTTTTGCTTTCCCAAATCAAAGACAACAATAATTTCACACCTTACAACTTATAGCAAAAGGACTTTTGCTCCCGAAAACCCTCAAAGAGAAAAGGCAAAACTCACTCATTTTGACATTGCACCCTGGTGTCAAATCGACAAAAGATATCATATATTTGTACTGCCTTGAAAAGGATAGTGATATTAGTTATATAATTGTTTATCACCGGCCATTTTCACTTTCCAGTTCCTACTATAAATCATCATGTAAATGATATTCTTCTCTCCCAGCCCCTCCCTAGCTTCACCTTTTTCCTTTACTTCGAGCTGCCCTTTATTCCGAGCTGCATGCACTGCCAATATCAATCTAATCTGTCCTTGGTTAACAACGTGTCAAACATAAGTCATGACAGCCACTTATGTGTCAACAACACCTCAGAAAACCATGTGTGGATCCTGCTACATCTCGGACCACTTTTGGGGTACATACCAATCAGTCACATTTTACATTAACAAAAAGCTAGCTGTACATCAAATTCATTATATGAAAAAAGGGGTCATGCATTTTCATCATTAGAAAACCATTGTGAAATTTGAAAACAACTTCAACAAACGAAAGAAGTCAATAATTTATTCTGGATTGATTCCCACCATTTTTTCATTATATGAAGGCCAGAGCTCTCCATTGTCAACCCCACCCGGCCTTTTGATTACTACTCCCGACAAAAAACTTCACAAATGGTTTTCGCATTCTTATCATAACTATTTATCAATGACAAGCATCGTTTTGCCATGCAAAAACTATAGTTTTCACATTCTCAATTGCCTTTGATTTCAACTATTCATGTTCAAGGATAAGTAATTAGGTTTCCAGTATGAGGAAGAACATTGATCCAGTCCTGAAATGGGGACCCAATCAGAAACAGTGACAGAATCACGGTAATTAGCCACGACCACAAGAAGCAAAGCATCTTATCGTCGTTAAAATGGAGAGTAGAAGTACATTTTTTGCAGCTGGCCAAGGCCAACCTGAAAGCCATAGCAAAGGTAGGGGGCAGGCCAGAAAGAGAGAAAGCTGTGTCGTATGACCGACAATCAAAACTCACAAATGAAGACGTGCCACGTCTACTGAGTGGAATATCTCACCTTAGTCTTCCACGTGTCATGAGCAGAACAACCTTGTACGTTGAACCAGAGCTTAAAACTATGTCACGTGGCGTCATATTGGAAATTCGTGAAAGGTAAGGGCTTTTTTGAGATGCCTCAGAAAAGATTCGGGCAGCCAGGGCAGGTCAATTTGAGCGACATTCATTTTCTTCATGGGTTTTTTTCTTATAATAAAAAAGAAAAAGAACTAGAAAAGGGCAGTGCTTTGTCATGTCATTCAACCATAACTGTGTTTTTTCATTGTTTCCAAATAAACGCTGTCGATTATCGATTGGTCCACTAAAAGTAAAAGCTTCGAAAGTCCTTTCCTTCCGCTAATTCAAAAAAAGCAAAAAAAAAAACCCAAAGAAAAACATGTTCCTGCAACAAATAGCAGTCTCTTTCAATTACATTTATATTTAAGGGTGTAAATAAATTAAATATGAAAATATTTCATCATATTTATTATTTTTTTATTTAATTAATCAACTTTAAAATATTACTTTTAATTTTTTATTAAATTTAATAAAAAATATAAGCAAACAAAAATATAACTTTCTTATAAATTATTTATTCAATAAACAAATTCGATATGAATAAATTTTGTTTGTTTATTATTTATTTGGTTAATTAATAAATTTTAAAAATACTATTTGCTACCATTTATTAAAGTTAACAAGTAAATATAAAAAAATATAAATTAAATTTATTCACAAATTATTCATTAAATATTATGTTCATTCATACCTCAAATTATATTATACATGACAACCTTTTATTATCACTCCATCTCATGTAATCTACAAATATTACCCAATTCCATTATTTTATTCTCAAAAAATTTCATCTTAATTTTTTTTACAAAAAAAATTACATATATTAAAATTCGAGTCTTTAATTTATTATATATTAATTAAATTTAAATTTGAATTTATTAATTTTCTTTGCTTCAATACCTACTTAACATAAATTATCCTTAATTACATCTGCCTATGGCATTTTAAGCTAATCAAAATTCTTTAATTTGGTATGAGTAAAATCCCGAAATTATTGTCACATTTTAGAGTTTCTTTCAATTGACCACAAAACAATAGTCGAGGAATCTACTATGTTGATGATTGAGAATATGATTCATTGGGGGGGCAGCGAAGAGGTCAGATCTTTAGTGGCTTTTTTGTTCTGAGAATGACAGTCAATAATATTGGTGCAGTACCATTTTACTGTTAACATGGAAAGGGGGAGGAGACGTATGGTCCACGAACAGTTCCCACTGACACTCTCCTAGCGGATAAGAAAGTCACTGAAAACTTGTACTGAAAGAGATGCCTACTTCACAGCCACTCAATCTTTTTCTTCAACAGTTTGTATTGACCACTCAATAATGTCTAATTCCAACTCCCTCTCGCTAATAATAATAATACTTGTTTAACCTTCATCTTCAGCCAATGAAGTTTGGCTTCAGGGATAAAAAAAAATATGGAACTTTAAAATTTTAAATCGATTCAAAATTTATAATGTTTGAATTTGATTTAATTTTTATCAAATTTATCCAATTATATATATTAATTTGATTCTTACAAGAGATTTTGAGAATAAAATTTTGAATGTACAAGCTTAATGTAAAAAAGTGTGTTTAAATTATTCCATGAGAGAATGAAGCTCAAGAAAAATTTTAAGATAACCTTGATTGTATTAGTAAATATGTGAAGGTTCGCATCTAATTTATAAAATATTATATATTTTAACTTAAAAATTTTATAATTTTATTTTATAAAAAGTATCTCATAAGTTTTAAATTTAGATCGTTATATATATATATATATATCATTTTATATTCATACATTCTTTTAATGTAAAATTGAGGGTGGTATAATCTCTCAACTTTTAAAATTTGATGTTCCTATCAAGTCGAGTTCAATCATAAGACTAAAATCATACTAAACGTTGAGATTTTAGAAATTGTTATATATTACATAACACTTAATGACTCTCACGACCCCACTGTATAGTGAGCTGTGTAATATTTAATACCTCTCACAATATAACATTTAGTTTCCATCGATTAGTGATTATTCTGATATCATTTATGAAGATTTATACCTAACTTACGAGGTATTGTTTATTTTAATCCGAATATCTCATAATTTTATCTCATAAAAAGCGCATCGTAAGTTTTGGATTTAAATATATATATATATATATATTATACCATATCCACACATCCGATTGAGAGCGTTACAAAAGATATGTAGGTTGGTTGATTAATTAGAGTTTGTTTATTTAATTTAATTCATTAATTACTTATATGAGATTTAATATTTAATTATGATTGTATAATTGTTTCTTATATATGTGTCTATATATATTAATCAATTTATAATGAAAGAAAACTTCATTAAGAAATGATTTGAGCACAACTAAGCTACAGATTCATTCTCGGAGTGCATTGTTCATCAAATTAATTGAAAAGGGTTTGAATTGTGATAGATAGCAAATTCAATTCCTTAAGCCAGTGCTTGCATGTAACATTGTAGATTTTCAAAGGCAAGAAAAACATACTCATGAGTGTTTGAGAGAAAAAACAAATCCTTTTATCAGAGTGATGGAGAAGGAGATTTGTTCAGAAAAAAATTACATTTTTCATCCTTTGAAACACAACTCTATAAAGTAATTTATAACATAGAATTGGATGGTGATTTCAGCATCTCTAATATTAATTGAGATGTAACACTGGATGATTAATTATACCAAAAGTTGATTGATTATATTTTAGATCAGTTGACATGTTATTAGAATTGATATTTTAAGGTTACAAATTTAAAAAAATTTATGAATATAACATCATTTTCAGTCAGATAAATAGTAGAATATAAGAAATTTAAAAGGAAAGAACTCTACTTAGAGATTGAAATTAACATCAATGTTTCAAATTTTTGACCAAATTAATTTCAATTCAAACCTGTCAGTTCACCCATTTCCTTGTTTTTTGCACCCGGAACCATTATTTGTTCATCAATTCAAACGTGTCAAACCAAATCGAAGTTCATTTCTAGAGGAGCAAGTAACAGGTGCTCCACCCGGAACTATTATTTGTTTTGGTTAATTTTTTGCAGGAAATTGGATTGAGACAGAAACCCAAAATTTCAGTTCCACCATTTCCTTGTTTATCAATGGTGCTCTATAGCTGACATTTTAGGCAGGATTGGCATGTTCATTGGCACAGCTCTCTTCATCTTTGACCAGGAAACTGCTGCAGATTTTCTTGTGAGGGAAAATTGCTTCCGAAAAATCTTAGCTTGGTTAAGTACATTTAAGCAATATACATAATTAATCTTAACTTTGCAAAGTAGAATTAGGAAATTAAATATTGTTAGTAATACAAGAAAAAGGGTTCTTATCATATGTATGTATGACCAAGGTAGGGATCATGGAGAGAATGAATGAGGCATAGTTTATTTTAATATCATATTAAAATTTTAAATAATGGACATTCAATGTAAAACGAATTACAAAAAATGAAATAACTTTTGTTGTATTTAAGTGTAAAAAATACTGAAGCATATGCATTACAATTATTGTAATGTAATTAATCAATTATAATTCAGTATTGTATGAAATTCTTTAAAAAATTATATAAAATTCACACTTTTAAGTGATGAATTTATATATAATAATTTATTTTAATTGATTAATTATAATAAAAAAATTATAGATGATATGAATCCCAAAAATGCTTTTTGATTTAACTAATTTAAGAAAATTTTTTCTATCACCTCCGCCACTTTAATAAGGCTTTGATTGATTGCTTTTATTTTTTAAACATATATTATATCTCAACTTACAAAATAAAATGACTTTCTTAGTTTTTTCATAAACCTTATATTTCACAATTCATACTCCAAATTTGAAATTTTAAAATTCTTTCACTTAATTTATAAAAAAGTTATATTATGAATGACTTTTAAATTATAATAAAATATTTAATATAATATTTAAATTTTAAAAATATTTGATATAATATTTAAATTGTGAATTTATTAATAAATATAATATTCATATTTAATACAATTAATTTTTAATAATAATATGTTAATAATAAATAACTTTTTAAATATTATATTAATTATTAAATTTATAATTTAAATATTATATCAACTATTTTATTATAATTAGTAATGAATGCAAAATTAACCGTTTATAAAATCCTGAGACCGCTAACTCTAATAAATTTATTATCCTCTTTTTCTTTTGGTTCTACCAAAGTGTGACGATGACAAGTACGGCCACCTAGATAATCACTAAAATAGGCAATTTAAGGAGTACGTGGCACCCCAAAAAATTGACACGTATTCATTGGAAAGAGGATATAGACTTTTGACATTTCAAAATTTCATCATATACCGCAATTCGGACAAGACAGGAGTCAGAATAAGTTACCTTCCCATGGTTCCAAAACAAAATCATTGTCCGAGAACAGAAGAGTTGCTATCAATACTATTCTTATAGACCAAAATTAGTCTCTTTGAATGAAAGCCAAAAAAAAAAAAAAAAAAAAGGAGAAGCAAATTGAATGACCTATTGAATTTTAATTCAAGCATCTTAAAATAGGCAAAATGGAAACTTTGAAGTAGAATTTATTTTCTTACTTGAAAAATGTTGAAAAAGAATTTAAATTTTGATTTTTGAATAAAAATTAATTATTAAATCAAATGATAGAATATAATTTAATTAAAAAAAAAAAAGAGTTATAAAACAATAACTCAATGAAAAAAAAAAATGGTCACTGATCAACTTTTCATTTATCTCAATCGCATGTCAAATTTGAATTCATCAAGAAAAACCTTTATCAAAGTAAATGATCATTGACTACAATTCTACAATTTTAAAATTTTTTGGGTCATTTTTACCTCTCTTTCTGTCTTTATTAATGTGACATTTTACGGACCATTTCTTTCGAAGTTTGTTTCTTAGAAAAGTCAGTTCCAATGACCATTATTTTAACTCTTCCTTAGTAATGATTCCAGAAATTATTGTCTTACTTGTTTGATATTATGTAAATTCTTAAGTTGATTGAAATGTTTATGTTCCATATATTTTAATGAAATATTCTAAAAAAAAATCATATATTTTAAAAGTCAAACATCTATTTTACTAATTTTAATTTAATACAAGTAATTAATTATCACATTGGTTATGTCACAGGTCCTACAATATCTAGTATGAGGTTTTAATAGTTATTTCTAGGCCTTCAAATTAATTAAGTAAATACAAATAATTGATTTTTTTACACCATCTATTAATTTTTTAAACTACACAAGAAGATTTAGAGATTAATAAATGTATTTTTTTATTATATTATTTTTATTTTTATATATATCTAAATGAGATAATTTTCCAATATGCCCATAAAAACCTTAAATTGGAATCAAATTCTATCATATATATACTTTTCCCACACTTAACATTCTTGTAAGAGGATGAACAACCTTGTAGAATAAGGTCCACACATCACATTCAAAAGGAATATATAGGATACTCCTAACCTGAAAAATAGAAGATATATGCTCTAATTGACAAGATGTTTTACCATTCATGGCTCTAGCTTGAAATGGTATACCAACATTAATATTGGGATTGCCTATTAAATGGAGACAAGGTTCTTAGCATGGACTATTAAAGCATTTTCATTTGTCAAGAAAACCACTTAAGTTTAATCACATGAAAATTAATTATCAAAATAAGTAATTGAATTTTTTGTAAAAAAAAATTGAGAAGTCAATTGTGAATTATTTTGTGAAACAATATTAATGCCATTCTAAGTAGCAATTCATTTTGAAAGTTCAAACAATATATAGAAAACAACAAGATACAATATTAAAAAAAAAAAAAAAGAGGATGGGAAACGATTTATTTTTAAAAAAATCAATTCATTTTGAATTCTCATTAAATACTTTTAAATACTAAAATAGGGTATATTCCATCAAAGTCAATTATCAACTTGTTGAGATTATCAGGGATGTCAGGTAGAGTAGAGTATTTTTCATCCTCATCTTTGGATTTTTATATTTATCTATGATCGTATTCATATCCAACAGATATTTTAAATTTATCTTCATTTTTATCCCCATTAATATTTAATAGATATGGGTAATTCTTTATTCATAACTTTTAAAAAATGAAACTAAAATTTATTTTTATTTTGTATATTTAGATTTTTTTATAAATATATATTAATATATATATTTCAATAAAAAATAGATTAATTCTAAGTAATCTAAAATAATAGTTTATATTATTTAATAAAAAAATCTATTTATTAAACATATATAACTATATATAAGATACATGTACGAAACAAGTATTATATTATCTATATCCATTTTCAAACCTAATAAAAATTTAAAATCATATCCATCCTTATTCCCATACTCACAATATAATATCTATCCCTATCCTCATTCAGATAAAATATCGAGTTTTTCATTAAATATGGGTAAGATTAAAATCTTTAGAGATTTTCCTTTTATCATTGCTGTTTTTCTTATAATTATATATATATATATATATATATATATTATAAAAAGTAATCAACCTAACGAGAGTCGTCCAGTGGCTAAGAACAGAAACTCCTTTTCATTTTTTTTGGATAAACTGAATAACAGAAACTCCTTTTCCTTATCAAATAAACTTTGATTTTTATAGAGAACAATCTGAAAATAAAATTTTAAATGCATTAAAATCACATGGTAAGATGATCATCAAACTCATACAAAGCTTGGATTATTTTTTTTTTGCAATCAAACAAGTGTTTGATATTTGAATTCAATGTGAAAATGTATCCACTAACTAGAAAAAGTAAGTTCAAATGTTCCATTTTTCAAAATTGTATCTGAAAAAAAAAAAGATTACTTTATAACTAAGTACCGATTTCAACCAACCATTATTAATCTACACCGCAACCTTGAATTAATCTATTTTTCCGTTATTTTAAACATGCATGAGACACTCTTTGATTGAAATGTTACAAATTACTTGGAGGAGAGATAAACAGGGAAAGAGATTTTCTTAGTATGGTAATTTGTAAGGCGTCAAATTTTCAAGTTTACTCAACTTTATTAAGAAAACGTGATATTGAATCTCTTAATCAAAACAGATGAAAAGGTCATAAATAACGAGAGAGTTCTTATCTTATTGCATAATCGGGTTACTGTATCCGACTCTTGAAATTTAGGCAAGTGATCTGCAACTGGAACTCATCAGAGATGTTAGGACAAATCACTATTAAAGCAGTGGAGAGACGACACGCTTTTTAATTGCCAAGAGCCAACAGAGATCATGATTCTTAGAAACTGACTGAATTTTCTGTTTGCATTGCTGGGATTGAATGCTTAGGCCAAAAAAAAGGAAAAAAGAAAAAAAATCAAAGTATCATATATAACGTAACAATGCAAGTGCTCTGTCATTATTCCTTTATCATGTGAAACATTTGAAAAAGTTGGCAAAAGGAGTTTGAAGTAATCAAGGAATTAGAATTTTTTTTACCATATGTCATAACATCTAGATTCGGAGATTTATCGTTAGATATTGACTTAAGGAGTCACCACTAATCTTTTTTATCTAAGTACGATTGGTCACATACAAAATTTATCCTTTTAAGGAATACCTAAGCTAAGGGTCCCTAAAAAAATAGGTTCAGATCTACTGACCAGAATAGAGTTCGAGAGTACAGTTACATGTGAGGAAATGTTGTAACACCCTCACAACGTCTATCGAAAGATGGTACCAGCTTAATTTTGTGTTATCCAATAAGCCTTAAAAATTTATAGTAATTAATTATTAAAAATTATTCTCAATTGACTCTAATACTTTTAGTAGAAAATTAAAAAAATTCTCTCACCTCAAGAATATGCAAGGAGACTACTATTTCACTTACAAAGACTCTATCGTCGGATTATTTAACATTAAAAAAAATTCAAGAAACAAAAAAAAAAAATAAAAATTAAAAAAAATGATTCAGCTTTAGATATCAATCATTTTCTCTTCAAAAACTCATTGCTTTTATACAAGAAAAATTGATAGTTTCACTTTTTCCCCAAAATATTTTTCTGAAACTTTAATTTCAAGAAAAATTGATACTTTCAACTTTTCCTCGAAATATTTTTTTAGAAAAACCTATTTTCAAGAAAAATTAATACTTTCAACTTTTCCTCAAAAATATTTTTTTAAAATTTTATTTAAATAAAAAAATAAAAAAATAAAATAAGAAATACTAAATAACTTTAATCTAATCAATAAATAATAATAATAATAACAATAAATAAATAAATATTAAAAAAAAATCTTAACGCGGCTCAGCTTGAGCGGTTGAGATTGGCTCTGCTTGAGGAAGGAAAACGGCTCGAGAGCACGCAACTGGGCTCGACTAGGCTCTAGGGGAAGCTTAGTACACGGGTCACTGGATTGGGTGACGATCGGGTCGAGTCGGATTTTAGCAAAACGTACGGATCCTGTGGGTTCACTAACACAAAAACGACGTCATTTTACGGCACTATAAAAGGCTCCAACTTTTGTTTTTTTGCAGATTGCTTCTTTTCCTCTTTATCTTCTTTTTTTTTTTTCTCTTCCTTCTCTCTAAAGAACCAAGAACACCGGTTGAATCTTGTCGAATTTTGAAAAATATTATTGAAATCTGGGTTCGTCGAAAAGTTAGTCAGTTTCTGAAAATAGTAGACCGAAAATTGGGTAGCTGGTCGAAAAATTTAACCGATACCGTAAAAGTCACCGAAAAATTCTAATTTCGCCAAAAAATTCACCAAAAATTCTTAAAAATTTCTATAAAAAACTCATAAAATTGCTTCTGACCCTTTTGAACACCCATTTTTCTTTTCTTTTTGCTCTCTCTCCGTGTCTATTCTTTCTATGTGTTTTTCTTTGTGATTTATGGACCTATTTATAGGGATTGATCAAAAGAGTTTATGATCAATCTCAATTTCATCTTGGATTGAAATTCAATCTTTGAATCTAATATAGACTTTGATTAAATCTCAAATTTACGATAGAATTCTAAAATTTTTTTTTATCTTAATCCTAGCCGAAAAGATAAAAATAAAAAAGAATATTAATAGATAAATAATAAAATATGTTAATAGATAAATAATAATAATAAAATATATTAATAAATAATAATAAATAATAAATAAATAAATAAATAAATACAAATAAAAATACAAATGAATTTATCTATTTAAATCAGACTCAATTGATTATAGCCTGAATCAAATTGATGTCTAGACCATGTTTTAATTGTATGTTTGTTTAGGGCCTTCGGGCAGAAGATAAAGAATTAGCAATAGAATTTCCCTGCACTAATGGTAGGTAAAATAGCATCTGCTATAAAAAATGCAATAATTAAAATTTATAGGAATTGGGTTTTGCAAATTCCTGAAAGTCTTTTGATTAATCCAAAATAAAAGTGAGAAGGCAGCGCCGCAGAGGAAAGAGACCCACGCAAGTTCCACAAACATTAATAATTTTTATATTTTATAGTCCATTTGTTGGAAAAGAAAAGAAAATTTCGTTCTCATTTTTTCCCTCGGTAGCATAAATTGGCAAGCAGACAGCACAGGGCCAGATGGCTCCTCTCTATAGTTAGTAACGCCTCTGCCTTTTTTGCCTCTTTCTATGACATTCATGCATTAGCAAAATCCCCACCCGTTTGCCTATTTAAATACCATCAATCTCCCTCCTATAATCCCTCCATTCCCATTCTCTCCTCTTTCTCTGCTTTCCCCTGTTTACTCTGTTCTTTGCTTTACTTTATCTTTATTCCTCTTTGTCTGTGCAGCCAACGACCATGGTTGTCCTGTCACAGCCTGCAGCATTAGACCATTACTCTTTGATCAAAACATGCAAGCCTACCAGTGCTTTCACAGGAATTCCAGTGATAGACCTGAGAGACCCTGAAGCAAAGACCTTGATAGTTAAGTCCTGTGAGGAGTTTGGCTTCTTCAAGCTGGTCAATCATGGTGTTCCAATGGAATTCATTGCCAGATTGGAAGCTGAAGCTATCAGGTTTTTCAATCTTCCCCAGTCTGAGAAAGACAAAGCTGGTCCTCCCGACCCTTTTGGCTATGGCAGCAAGAGAATTGGATCAAATGGTGATGTGGGATGGATTGAATATCTCCTTCTCAATACCAATCCTCAAGTCACCTCTCTCAAAACTCTAAACATTTTCCGGCAAAACTCTGAAATTTTCCGGTAAACTTTTTACAGAGGACCATTTTTCTTTTTTAACTCTTTAAATACCTTTCTTTTTGTTTCCAAGATTTTACAAACAAAGAAAGTTAAGCTGCTTCGTAATCGTTTGCTTTAACGTCTTCAATATAATTGTTAAGACTAAATTTTGGCATTTTGATGAAGCAGCTCAGCTGTAAATGACTATATCACAGCAGTGAAGAGAATGGCATTTGAAGTACTGGAATTGTTGGCTGATGGTCTGAAAATTGAGCCGAGGAATGTGTTGAGTAGGCTGTTAAGAGATGAGAAGAGTGACTCGTGTTTCAGGCTAAACCACTACCCACCATGCCCAGAGCTACAGGCATTGAGTGGCAGAACTTTGATTGGGTTCGGGGAGCACACAGACCCGCAGATCATTTCTGTCCTAAGATCCAACAACACATCAGGCCTGCAAATCTGTCTGAGAGATGAGACTTGGGTTTCAGTCCCACCTGATCAGACCTCCTTTTTTATCAATGTTGGTGATGCCTTGCAGGTATATAATGTCAACAGTCTTTTCTTTTAATGAAGAAAGAGAAATATGAAACTGGGTCCTGGTGAAGTTTACTTAATTCTTCCTTTTTTTTTTTTTTTTAAACTTCACCATTATCTGTCACTATTTTAATGAGTTCTTTCCAGGCAAGTTTCATCAAAAACTCTTTTCTTTCTCTCTCTGTCTCTCTTTATGCCATGTTGAAATGGTTCCCTTAATTCAGCCTCATGTGTGGTGCCACTGCCACCTCTTGTCTCCTGCTGCCTGCCCAAGATCTAATGTTAGCACATGTCTTTTTTTATATATTTTCACCCTAATTTAAGTCTCCTAAGGCTAAATTCTTGGGTTGTTTTTTTTTTTCCTTATTTTTCCTTCTTGTGTTCAATACTTCTTTTCTTTGTTATAAAATTTCTGATTTGGATGTGGATTAACTTTGTTTATTTGAGGCAGGTAATGACTAATGGGAGGCTTAGAAGTGTGAGGCATAGGGTGTTGGCAGACTCACTGAGATCAAGAGTTTCAATGATCTATTTTGGAGGGCCACCTTTGAGTGAAAAGATAAGGCCTTTACCCTCGCTAGTGGCAGAAGGAGAAGAGAGCTTGTACAAGGAGTTCACATGGTGGGAATACAAGACTTCTGCATACAAGTCAAGGTTGGCTGATTATAGGCTTGGGCTATTCGAGAAAACTGCAACTACAAGTCAATGATGTAGTGAGATACTCCCATTTTAGCTAAAACCTAGTGTTTTGTCGAAGTTCGAAAAACAGGTGCCAAAAAAGTTGATTCGACTTGCCATAGATGGAAAGCAAATAGGTTTCTTACTTTTACTGGCCTTAAATGTAACAACAGCTGCAAGTTTGTCATTATGTCATCATGTATATCATTATGTCATCATGTATATTGTGAGATATGTGAAATTCCATATGTGACCCTAAAAGTTGTTGCTGTTACCTTTTGGTTTCCACTTTCCATCTTTGATATTAGAGCAAGTTTTTTTTTTTTAATGTATATATTTTTTTATATTTATATTCGTGTTTTTCTAAAACTAAACTTACAATATAAAATATTATACGATAATATTAAAAAAATATGAATATGATCTAATTTAAAATTTAAGTAAAAATCATATATATATATATAGCTTTAACAAAATAAAAAATATATTTTATATTTTTGTGTCTACTTAAATTATAATTTATAATTTTCGTATAAAATATAATATAAATATATAAATTATTAATATTTTATATGATAATACACAAATTTATTTAAAAATCATCAAGAACCATATATATTATAATATGTAAATGGGGAATTAATCCAAATATATATTCCAGCAAATTAACTGCACTGCCAACTGATATACACTACCTTTATAGTGAGCAAAAGGAACACTGGCCAATTTTTATCTAAGTGATTTCATTGTCATCATCTCAATAGCAGTGTCATACGGGTTCTTTCTTTTTTGAAAAGTCATTGAAGGAATATTATATAACTATGTAAAGTAAATGCTCATGGTTTTACGGGAGACGTCCCTACTTTCTCCCCCCCCCCCCCCCCCCCCCCAAATATATATAAAGAGAGAGAAGATTAGAGAAGATTCTGAAAAGGAAAGGCTTAGCCAAAGTCACTCTCACCAAGAGTCTGGATTGACCATCCAAGTGCAGGCATGCTCATCACTCTTCACCGTCACGATATAATCCATCAATTAATCCCTCCCTTTTTAATTTCTTCTCTGACGTATCATTTCCATAACCCCCCTATTGTCCTATTTTATTGAATTGTGATTTTGGCACCTTACTCTATGCTACTCATTAGATGTGATCGTTGTCGCATAAAATATTAATAATTTATATATTCAAATTATATTTTATACAAAAATTATGTATTATAATTAATATTAATATAAAAATATTAAATTTAAATTTTAATTTTATTAAATTTATTTATAATTTTTATTAAAATTTTAAATCGTATTATTTTTATATATTTTTTACATTATTTTTATGTCAAGTCACTTTATCTTATTTTAAATTGCTAGGTTTACTACTCATCAATGAAAAATACAACACAAAAGAAATGTTGTGAAAGTGGCCTCCTCATTATAATATATAATCTTCTATATATATATATATATATATATATTTGGTTAGTGGTTTCAATGGCATAATTGGCAAAATCCCCTTTATTAGATTCCAAGGAATATATGTTTGATATGCTCAAATTCTCAAGTTAAGGTTTAGGTAAAATTTTTGGGGAGCAAATGTAATTATGATATTAATTCAGATGGCGACAGTTTTATTAATCTAATTTATTTTATTATTTTGGGACATTAATGTTATTTTCACCTCCCATTCTTGTAGATTTTTTTTGACTAAAAGGCGGTAATTCTGCTAAAATAAGAGCAAGGCGGCGGAAGAATCTTTCACATTGCAATTACCAAATTAATTAACAAAGACTATTTCTAGAAAGCAACGTTATTATAATAATATTACAACAATAAACGGAAAGGGGAAGCTAGTAGTAAGTTTGTCCATGGGTTGGACTGGCCAGGCCCGATTGGCCATTAAAAAACCTTTAAGTATGGTTTGACTCTATCGGCTGGATCAGTTCAAAAGATTTAAAATTTTTATAAAATATTAAAAAATATATATTTTTAAATATATTTTAAAATTAAAATTAAATAAAAATAAAATTTCTTAATTAAATAAAATTTTGAATCGAATTACACTTAGATTTCAAATATCATTTTCAAGGCTCAACTTGTGAATAGGTCTAACTTGTAATTGATCAATTAAACTAACCATTCCTAGTATTTTAATTTTCTAAATTTATTCTTCAGTTCTTTTTTTTTTTTTTTATCATGTTTAGCTATATGCACAATTTGTCGATATGTAATTGTTGAGTGGAATATCGAGAAGCTTGCTCTTCGAATTGGATGCTAAGCAAGATTCTCGTGTGGAATTACAAATGAAAATATATAGTTCATGTGAAAATTTTTAAGACCAAATCCAACAATTAATTGATATCTGAAAAAATTAAAAGACAAAAAGGAAATAAATAAAAATAAAAAGAGACTAGAAATTAAGAGGGAGATAATTTTGTTTGATTGGCAATTGTTATATTTGGATTCTCCTAGCAAGCATGTTCGGTAGAATATTTGGCATTTTTCAGAGCTATCCAATGGTCCAACACTGCTTTCACACTTTATAATAATTATACGCAAAACTTTCTAATTTCTTGTGGGCAAGATCAAGCAAAAGATCGAGGTTAGGGAAATTGATCTTGGAGTCAGCATTTCTTTTAGCTATCAACTCAGAAAAAAAAAACCCATAATTACATAAAAAAAAGATGACAAATATATAGAGAGGTCAATTACTGCATGCATGTTGCCTACAAAATATAAATAGTAAATATATATATTTATATATGTTGGCTGTCAAAAAAAAATTGCTCTTCTTTGATTATCTAGATTCGAATCCGTTTAAAGAATGAATGAAAATAATTTTTTTATAAATTTATTAAATTTAATATAAATAAATCTGTATGAATTAATTCAATATATATATATATATTATTGCGTAATTTGATTTTGTAAAGATAAACTTAAGTGGTGATCATATATGTAAACATACAATAGGCTATAATTAATTTATCCTTAACACGATGATCCAACAATTTAAAATTGTGTTAAAAGTTTAAGGTTCGAATTGGATCAAAACTAGTAAGGAATGAGATTCAAGAAATTGAACATCTTATAATTCAAGAGTGGAAACCATATGAGTATAAATATGGATATGTATAAAAGAAAAAGGAATGCTATATTTGTCAAGTAAAATTATTTTAATACACGATTGTAAAACAAGAACGTCGGATATGTAATAATTAAGAATAAGAATTTACTAAAGAAGAAGGTGCTTGACATTTTTCCATCATGGTAGTATCATGGATCTGGGAATATATGGTAGTATCATGGATCCGATTCCTTGATCACCTTTTTAGTGCCTCATATATAGATGCGATGCTTCATTTTAGTACAAAAGGTCAAAAAGCATAGCTAAAAGACCACAGTAAGCAATTTTCAGTTTTAATAAATATTTTAAAAAATTATTATTCTTTACATCAATTTAGAGTTTTTAATTTCACATCAGCCGAGGTTTTACTGCCACACGCTTATTTGATAATTAAATAATAGTTTTTTAACATCAATAAATGTCAATCTTTTAAATTCGGTAATAAAATTAAAAATTTTATTATTAGTGTATTGGTTAATAATTCATACTTTAATATATATATATATATATATATTTATTTATTGAACAACACAAGAAAAGTAATACTCCTATAACATCACCTTTGAGTCATAAGAATTTGCAAATCAAAATTTAAGTGTTGTTTGACAAGGAATTGGAATTTTCTATTTGTTTGAAAAATTTAAGTTTTAACGATGAAAATCATTAAAATTTGCACCATACATTAATCATAGTGCAAAGAATTATTTAATTTTCCACATCGTTAATGGAGGATATATATATATATATATATATATATATATGTGTGTGTGTGTGTGTGTGTGTGGGCCATAATTAATTGGTTACGAAGGAAAAACAGACATTTTAATTTTTTAGCATGCCATTGAGGTATCATTTTTACCTTTTTGTAAGGAAAGAATACACCAACTTCTAGCATGGTATCTACATATCATTTACACCTTTCTGTTAATGATTCTCATTTAAAATGATAGTCAGCATTTGTTTGAGTGCATATAGATTAGCATCTTCTAGAGGCAATTATACTAATTTCTTCAGTCAATTACTCAAACAACTATTGTCGATAATTAGCAAAGTCATAGGAAAACGATTTGTGATGCATAGCATCGTTGCATGTACTTGAACTCAACCATGTAAGCATAGTATTAAACAAATATATCCTCTTAAATCATTATTTTCATCGTACTCATGTGATGCATATATCTACGCATGTGTATTGTTTATGTGCGAGAATATGTACAAATAACATAATTATGTATCCATTTATATTTACATCAACGGTATTCTAATTACCTTTTTCTCAAAATTTATATTTACATGACAATTTATGATTATGTTAATATCCTATCTAGCATCTGTCAATGTAGGGACTTTTACCTAACCCCAAACTGGGTGAACTTAGATCTTGTTCTTCTTTCAGTTATTTGCCTGTTTTTGACAAAAAATTATAATTACTAATGAACCTTTAGGTCAATACTGCAATTGTCTCATTGAAGCAATGAAATACCATAATAAGCAAAATTTTTCATTATTATGCATTGCCTTTAACATCAATTAGATCCAAATAATTCAAAAAACATTTCATTATCAATTAATTTTTTAAGATCATAAGTTATTTCACTTTTATCAATTTGTTGCAAATTTAATGAATATGTTGTACAATTTAGCAGTACCATCGACATTGTAGATTTCGTGCTATATGTAATATACAGATTCATCAATGAGGTCGGTTCAGCATTTGATTCATATCGATATTTTTTATGCACTTTCCAATGAGTCAAATATTGAGATATTACTAACAAGTGGTTAATTTAATTGGTTAGGTTTGTTTTTTTCGATGAAGAGGTATTGAGTTCGAGTTTTGTTAGTGATAACTTGTTAGGGTCATCTTAAATGCACGACCTGTATCCACTTATCTTAAATTATTAGGTACGACACATCTTATTTTGATCTGAAAGATTGAATAACTTATTTATCTCCAAATTATTTTTTACCAAAAAAAATATTGAGACATTAAGTAATAAAATTTTTTATGATAAAAATATAAAAGGAATAAAGGAATTATAAAGGCAATTGCAAAATCAGTGTCTAAAGGAATATGCATGCCTTGCCCCCTTTGAAAATCCTTTGCTCTAAGCAAATAATTTATATATATTCCTTTTTTGTTTTTTTTTTTTTAATTTTAAAAAACAATAGTAGTAAAAGTACAAAATAATAAAAGCATGTCCCTTCTTTCCTTAAGAAATGACTCTTTTACAATTCATTCACCCCACAAATCACAATCCCCCTCATGAAATGAAAAAGAAAAAGAAAAATCCATCCTCGAAAAGCAATCAAACCAAGAGAGAAGTTTCCACAACCCCTAGCACCTAGCCGCCTATTCCCCTAGTTTTGTTGAAAGGAGGTAAAGATGGAAAGATATCCCATCGGTTTGGGCAGCTTGGTCTCTTAAATATAATAGATATAATATAATATAATATATGGAACATTTGATTTTGTGATTAATGCATGATTTTTTCTTCCAATTAGTACAAAAAAGAAATTGTCGGAGAAAGAAGATGTGACAAGAAAGGAGTAATTTTCATTTTCCCTATTTATACCTATCTATTTCTTCATGTATATCATTATACTTTTCAAGTTTGGGCTCAATGGCTCAAATCTTGTCTCATAAAAGAACGAAAACAATGAAAAGTAGCAGCAACTAAAAAGAAGTTTGATGAAAGCTGGGGGGGGGGGGGGGCAGGAGTTGCAATCCGACCAGAAAAACAATTGTTTCAAAGGATCTGGGACCGTTTGTTGGTCGATGGAGATTCAAAGCAGATGGCAAAAGAAAAAAAAATTGCAGAGGATGTGGTCCTCGGAGCAAAATACATAGGACCACAGTGTTGATAGCTATCCATCAATCAACAAGAGTCAAATGCTGGAAATAAACTGCCCTGGCTGTATCAAGGATCGTACAAGTTTTCCAGTTCTGTGCTATCCTTGGCTATAGCTTTAGAGTTTGGAGGATTCTCAAATTTTAGTACTACTATAATCTATTCTTCCCTTTCTTGATCATTTAGGATTAGTTTGGATGAGCATTGAGACTAAAAATAATGGTGAAAGTGATATTAGATATTATAATAATTAGATTAAAATTAACAATAAAATATATATTTAGATATAAAACAGGTAATGGTGAGATTAATTAGAATGAAAAGATAAAATGATCATTAAGAATATTGATTAAAAATTATACGTTAAAAAAATTTAAATTATTTAATATTTTAAAATTAGTAATAATTATTAAATTATTTTAAAATCAAATAATAATTTTATTAATAAATAAATTAAAATTTATTTATTTATTTATTTATTTATTATATAATAATAAATTTTATTTTTATATTAAAGTAACAAAATTACTTTATAATTTTTAAATAAAAAATCCAAAATCTGGGAAAAAATGAAAATCATAATAATAAAAAAAATTAAAAGCTGCTAACTTGAGGAGAAAAATGAAAGAAAAAAAATGAAGAAGCTGCGGTTGGAGTTAACTGGAACCTTCAACTACAGTGAACAAACCACGAAAATTTTGGTGCACCACAGCATTGTTTGGATATTACTGGCATAACATTTTATAATAATTGCACCGCAACTGTAGGTCTGATGCATTCCAAACAGGGTCTTAGTAAATTAGAAAAAAGAAGAAGGGGTTTTCATAGCGCAGGAAAAATGGGATACATAACTAATGTAGGAGAAGCCGTTAAGGAAGAGACAAGTAGTGTTTTAGATTTCCATAACATACTTTTTGTGTACGTAAAAAAAATGTATAATTTGATTTTATAGGAAGTTTACAAAGCATTAGGAATACAGCAGCCTACAAATTTCTTCGAGATTCATAGGCGTCCAAGGCCCAGCAATTTGGGGCCTTTGGAGCTCAATATTATTGATGCATTCTGCTTGGGCCTAAAATTGTAATGCAAGGCCTAATTGAATGTGGTGTTCGCTGTTGCGATGTAAAATAAAAAGAGAGATTCTGTGCTTCATGAATCAATGAATTATAATGCAAGGCATGGATATGTTTTTAATTTTCTTATGCACGAGAAAAGATGAACTATGTAAACTTTTGGGCAGCCTACTGGTTTCAAAATACTAATTGACAATGCTATAAATGCAGGTTTTGCATGTGATGGCCTGTTGGGCAGAGGATCCAACGTCAGATTCAGTAAAATTTCACCTGGCCGGAGTTTCTGATTTCTTATGGTTAGCTGAAGATGGAATGAAAATGCATGTTTGGTAACAAATTGATATAATAATCCACCTGACCGCTGCACCGGTCTAAATTTGGTAATTCCTTGCATTTGCTGTTAAATGGTGGTAGCCAGTTGTGGGATACCGTTTTAGCTACTCAATCAATTATCTCAAGTAATCTAACCAATGAATATGGCTCCACTCTCAGAAAAGCGCATGGGTTCATAAAACAGTCACAGGTTCAGAAAAGAGCAAAAAAGGTGGTTTTACTGTTTGGGAACCGGTAAGATGAGACCAATGGATGATGCTAAAAGTTATCAAAATGTTCATGTGTTTTCCAGTTCATGCTCAAATGTTCAAAGTTTTGCCAATCAATCTGCTGCAAAGCTGCTGCTTAATTCTATTAATCTAATGCAGCATCTTTTGTGTTGTTCTCCCAGTTATACCCTGGATACCGAAAGATGGAAATAGAAACTTCTGTGGCTAATGCAGTACAATTTATCGAAGGTTCAGAAATGGAAGATAATTCTTGGTGATTTTCTATTCCTTTCTTGTAGCTGATTTTAGCAAAAAAATGAATGGCTAATGGGAACAAAAGATTATCACTTTTGTATATGCAGGAATGGAAACTGGGGAATTCGCTATACATATGGCACATATTTTGCTTTAGCAGGGCTAGCTGCTGTTGGTAAGACTTGTCGCAACAGCCAAATTGTCCGAAAAGATTGGCAATTTTTGCTTTTAAAACAGCAAGAATCGGGTGGATGGGGAGAAAGCTATTTATCATGCACTAATTTGGTAACTGCCTTTCTTAGAAACCTTGGTGTTTCACAAATAAATTGATCACTGTCTTTTGAAACCCAGTAGAGGAGAGTATATAATATTTCTAATATTTTTCCCACAATTATGAACAGGAATATAAACATCTAGCAGAAGGAAACCACTTACATCTAGTGCAAACTTCATGGGCAATGATGGGTCTGATTCATGTTGGACAGGTCAGATTATAGAAAATAAAATTCTGCAGATATTAGTGGTAAAAAAAATGATATCAAGCCTTAACTTCACAAATTCAACACAAACCTCAATTCCGGGCCTGTATATTTCTTGCTACAACTAGGCTGAGTTGGATCCGCAACCTTTAAACAAACCCGCAAGACTCTTGATCAACTCACAGATGGAAAGTGGCGAATTTCCTCAACAGGTAGATAGGACTTTAAGCTAGATCCTTCTATTGTAAGTCTTAGGCTAAATGGAACTCTCATTAATAGTGTTTTTCTCTAAACCACAAATTGGTATTCACAGGAACTAGCTTGGATCTGCTTGAGGACTTGTGTTATTCATTATGCTGCATATAGAAATATATTCTCCCTTATGGGCTCTGGGAGAATACTGTAAACATGTTTCTGCCTTCACAAGAAGTTTAGACTCCATCAGGAACTTGGAATTCTCAGTGCTGTTGAATTGTTCCTTAAATTTGTAAATGTTGTAGGCTGATCTCTGTACCTCAGGCTTATAGTTAAAGGGGCATTAAAAGGAAACCCACAATATTTATTTCCAAAAAATCAAACAGGCAGAGATGTAAGCCAACTAAGCAAATTCTGAGGAAAAGAATTTTCATATTAAAGAAGTAAACCTGCAGAGAATGAGAATTTATGCATGGTTCAGCATGATTCTTATTCAGCTTTTATTCCTGATAACTCCCCCTTCAATATGGGTCATAAATCCATGCATTGATTGAAGTTCCAAATTATTTGTCATTCCTACCAAACCAACAAAGAAAAACCAGAAACAAGAACAGTAAACCAGAGACTAGCACCAACAGATGCAGCAGACGGCAGGCCAGAAACCAGAAACAGCAGGCAAACCAGAAGTTAGCTGCAGCTGCTACAGTCAAAGTCCAATCCACCCCGGATTCAGACAAAGACTCAAGTTCAATTCACCCAGGACTCAGACAAAGACCAAGTCATTATAGGGTCGAGCATCAGCATTCAAAGTTCAAGATATCCAAGACTCAGCCAACACATAGCTGCTTAATGCTTAAAGTGATTAAATTCTTGCACTCGAAATTGAGATTCCATCAGAAACCTCTCCGCATTGTCCCCAAACTCATTGATTTCTGAACTTTTCAAAACGTAAAACTTATTCTTCTCCTTCTTCACCTTTCATTCTCCTTAATTTCACTTTTCAAGATTCAACAGATTGCATCTCATCTCAAAATCTAAACGCTAAACCTACATTACCAAATATGCCAATCATGAAAAATTATGAAGAAATTAAAATTTTACTTCAATTGTCGAGAACTGGGGTTATATTTGTCCTAGAGGTTTTCAATTTCAGATTAAAGAGCAGAGATTTTAAAGTTTCTTCATACGATCTTATGATCAAGAAACAAACATCTTTGTTCCGTGGATGGAATATGAGCCAGCTTCAAAAGCTTAGATTCGTTTACTTGAAGTGCTTTTTTCATCTGTGAATAAAAATGATCGAAGTCATAAACTTACGATTTTTTTGCTTTTATTTTCTTGGAAACTAAATAGCAAAATAAATTTTAGATTTGACTTCGGATAAATATTAATAAAAATTTTTTTTTAAAAAAAGGTATTTTAAAAGAAAGAAAATGATATATGTATCTCGAATAGGTAAAATTAATAATAATAAAAAAATTTTAATAATCATTGTACGGATAAATAGTAAAAAAATTTATTATAATATTTTTTTAATTATAACTTTTTTTAATAAAGTAACATATAATATATAAATATATTTTTATATTACTTAACTTGTATAAATAAATTTTTTTAAACAAAATTGAACATATTTAATACGATAATATGTATTAATTAGTTATTGATTTATTCTTAATTTTATATTTAATTCAATCTTTTAATTTATTCTGATAATAATTTGATTTATTTTGTTGTTAAGACTTGAAAAATCATAAAATATTTATAAACTATAATGTTATATAAAATACTTATAAAAAAAAATTATCTTTATAAAAATTATTAGTTATATAATCAAATTTAATGTCATAATAAAAATATGAATATAAAATTTTTTTTATACAAATAAAAATTTTTTAATTTTTTTTTCTTGGCTTTACTCCGATTGACCCAATTAAGGTATTAAAAAAATAAAAATTGCAAGAGAAATCAAATGTTATTAAATTTTATATCATTTTTTTTAAATTAAAAATTTATCTAAATTAAAAAAAATTATTTTCATTACTTTCATTTATTTTTCTTTCTTTCTTTCTCCCTCCTCAATCCAAACGTAATCTTAAAGAAGAATTAGGTGTTGATTTCCAAGATATTCCATGAGTTCAAATCCTTCTCAAAACACAAAGAATAGCGCCGTTGCCAATCGGAAAGTTCTAACTTTCTAGAATTGGAGTTTGAATTTGCAACTTATATATGCGGGCAAAAGTTGGGTCCTCATGGGCATGGATCCGGCCCGATTTGAGGAGTAAAATGACTAGCCCAAGACATAAGCTTGAGCAAATTTTTTTTTTTAAACGAGCCTTCTTTTTTATTTTTTAAACAGCGAAAAAATTTATACATGAATACATTATGCTTAATTTTGTTTGGTGATAGTCAAGGTGGAACAGAAGAATTTGAATTTAAAATTTTTAATAACATAATATTATAATTTTATATAATACATAAACATATATACACATATGATAATACACAAATTACGATATTTTGATGAAAATTTTAAAAACTACAACCTTGACCCTCTAATGCAATTTTAGAGCTTAAAAGTTATGAATTAGTTTAAGTATGTAGATAATAAATTAGTAATAATAATTAATGTATTTTTTTTAATTTCAAAAATTAGAAACTCAAAAATCTTAAACCAAAACGCTCGCTGGCTGGTGGCTGGCTACACCCTTAAAACATTTTTAGAAATGAAAGAGTGGATGAACCAAACCTTTGCCATTTATTTTGTAAAAGTGATATTATTTACCTTTACCATTAGATTAACACTACAAGAAAATAAAAGATTAGTGGTAATTTTGTAAAGGCGTTTCACTTAAAAATATTGCTAACTTTCGTGTTTTATAAAACTTAAGATGTTCTTTATCAAAACGTCACAAATATTCAAATAGCGACGTTTATATTTATAAATGCCATTAAAGATAAAAATAGCGATATTTATCAACTAAAATATCTTAAATAATCCTTTCTAAAAAATTGAAGTGATTATTGAAGGCATTTTTTTGTAAAAAAAATACCTTGAATAATCCCCTCATAAAAATAGATAGGGGATTATTGAAAGCATTTCAGGTAAAAAACCCCTTGAATAATCTACTCATAAAAAATAAAAGTGATTATTAAAATCGTTTTCTGCTAGAAACGCATTCAATAATCTTTTACAATTTTTTAACGAAATTATTGAAAGCATTTTTGGAGAAAACGCATTCAATAATCGTCTCTATTTTTTATGAGTAGATTATTCAATGCGTTTTTTGCCTGAAACTCATTCAATAATCCCTTATAAAAAATTGAAGAGGATTGTTGAAGGCGTTTTTGATAAAAAAATCCTTTAATAATCTCCTCATAAAAAATGAAATGGATTATTGAAGGTATTTTTTGCAGAAAACACCTTCAATAATCCCCTCTAAAAAATTTAAAAAGATTATTAAATGTATTTTTTGCCTGAAACGCCTTCAATAATCATTTTTGTAAATAGTGATATATATTTTTTTAAGTAAACATTGTTATCATGACGAAATAACGCGGCTAAAATTTTTTTCCAAAATTGAAACCCTCTCTTTCTTCTTCGTAATTTCCTTTTTTTCCCCAGCTTTTTTCTTGGAAAAGAATGTCGAGAAAGAAAATTCAAATCAAGAAGATTGACAAAGTAGCAACAAGGCAAGTGACTTTTTCAAATAGGAGACGAGGACTTTTTAAGAAAGCTCATGAGTTTTTCATTCTTTGCGATGTTAAGATAGCTCTTCTAGTCTTTTCAGCCATTGGAAAACTCTTTGAGTACTCCAGCATAAGGTTGTTCTCATTTATCTCATATCTATATGTGAATGCTTTATCTTAATTCTTGCTTTATCTTTGTTGGTTTACTATAGAAATATTTGCCTACTGTTTGATTTAATGTGTCAAATGTGCTTGGGTGAGTGTAAGAAGAAGCAAGAAACATAATTGTTTTGAAAAAAGATCTTTCGAATCAAGAGAACCATATAAAAGTATAAATTCATGATAACTAAATGTGCTTGAATATTGTATTCTATTACAAAAAGAACTTCTTTTAATAATTTGTCAGAAGCTGAGGGGTTTTGGGGTAGGAGGCCATGGTTTCACATGAATGTCTGTATGATATTTTTTTATACTTGTTTGTACTTTCTTGAACCTTGTTTAAGCCATATTTTATGACTAATCAGCTATCTTATAAGAAGTTTATGCTCTCTATATATCTTTGCTAGTGTAACTTAGAGCATAACACTGATATTTTACCTTTCATTTTTCTTGTCAGAACCTAATCTATTATCATTTTCATTTTTTCTCTAACTAAATAGCTTTTAATTTCAGTTTTTTTAATTGAATCTTGTTACAATTTTAGGTTTCCTACACTCTTTTTGAATGTTCTTTAAGGTTTTCATAATGAAATTTACAAATTCTTATGACTTCCTTTTCAAATTCTGTAAAATTCACATTGAACTCAAATCTAGTTTCAAAACTGCACACCTGACCTATCTTTAGTCTTTTGATCAAAACTCAGTGAATTCTAGCTTGATTTACTTCAAAGTTTTTTTCGTAGATTCTTAGTTCATAGTCTATAATCCAGTAAAAATTTAGCCTCAAATTTTATCTGTATAAGTACATTTAATTCTTCAAATTTAAGGGTGAATCTAAAAGGCAGAACCAATCCATGCATGAGAACTTGATGAATGATGATCCTCTCTCATTCTAGGTGTTCGATTTGATTCTCTCATACTTTACATTCTCTTTCAGGGAGTCGCCACCAATCTTTTTTATCTAGGTACGATTGGCCACTTAAGGAATCTGTCCTTTTAGGGAACACCGAAGCTTAAGGGTCCCTAAAAGAATAAGTTCAGGTCTGCTAATCAGAACAAGGTTCGGGAGTTCGATTACGTGTGAGGAAAGTTATAGCACCCTCACAGCGCCCATCAAAAGATGGTACCAGCTTAAACTTGTGTTATCCAAAAAGCCTTAAAATTTTACCAAGTAATTAGTTGTTGGAAATTATTCTCAATTGACTCTAATACTTTTAGCAGAAAATTAAAAAAATTCCCTCACCTCAGGAGTATGCAAGAAAGAACTACTGTTTCACTTGCAGAGGTTTCGTCGTCGGATTAGTTAAAGAAAAACCAAAATAAAAATCAAAATAGAAAGGAAGGAAAGAATGATTGTTTTTTTTTTGTGTAGGAAAAATTGATACTTTCAACTTTTCCACAAAAATATATTTTTTTGAAAATTTATTTTAAGAAAAATTGATAGTTTCAACTTTTCCTCAAAAATATATATTTTTTGAAACTTTGATTTCCAAGAAAAATTGATACTTTCAATTTTTCCTCAAAAATCCCTTTTTGAAAATTTATTTCTAAGAAAAATTGATACTTTCAACTTTTCCCTAAAAATCCTTTTTTCTGAAAATTTATTTTTAAGGAAAATTGATACTTTCAACTTTTCCCTAAAAATATTTTTCAAAAATTTTGATTTTCAAGGAAAATTGATACTTTCAACTTTTTCTCAAAAATCCCTTTTTGAAAATTTATTTCTAAGGAAAATTGATACTTTTAACTTTTCCCTAAGAATATTTTTTTTTGAAAATTTTGATTTTCATTTAAAGAAAATAGAATAATAAAAAAAATAAATTAAAATAAAAAATAAAGAAAAGTAAAACAAAAATAAAAATAAAATAAAGATAAAAAAATATTAAATAAACCTACTCTAACAAAAAAAAAAAAAACCTGGAGCGGCTCGGATCGTGGCTCGACTCGGCTCGGCTCAAGGAAGAGAAACGGCTCAAAAAAATGGCTTGGGACCTCGGCTGCCCGACTGGAGCCAAGGAACCAGAAAATGATTTGGGTCTCAGGCGCAGGTTTCGGATCCAAATACGGGATGAAGCGCGGGTCCCTTTGAAACGCAACGTTTCACACTGCTATGAAACTTAAAATTTTTTTTCTTCTTTCATTTTTTTTTTTTGCACAGCTTTTATTCTCCTCCTATCTACTGAAATCGGTTGAACAACAATCCTTTCCAGATTTTGGTCAGTAACACCACTGTCCACCGCTATGCACCATTGTCGTACGGTAGCCAATGCAGCCTAAAATTTCTCCATCGCTTCCTCTCTGCTTCTTTATCTCGGATACAAGCCCGGGTTTTCACGGATCCTCTTCAAAGCCCTGAATCTGAAGCTACGAGCCGTGGCTTTTTCCACTATCTCAACTTTTTTCCATCGATCAATCAAGCTAATTTTCAGATATGTTGCTCACCATCCTTCGTTCTCCCTTTCTACCGTTTCGATTTTCAGACAGCACCTCCACTATGGACCGTCACCGCCGCTACAGTTATTAGGACAAAACTTTTCTGCAATCCTTATATTTTTTGTGTTTTCTAGTATGGTTATTGGTATCTGACTCGTCTCTATAATTGTCTTCTCCTGACTTGGGTTTTGCACTTTTGATTATGTCACCTCTTTCACTGGCCAAATTGCTTCTGTCAATTTGTGTTCTTGATGGTGGCAATGTAGTGTGTAGGTTCGGTGATGAAAGATTAGGTTTGCAAGTGATGATAATCTGTTGGAATGCTACTATTTCAGTGGTCGTGTAGGGTCTAAGATTGCTAACTTGTGGTGTATTTGTTGGATATGGGTTATATGGTAGAGTCGGCTTGAAAGAGATTCTGGTAGCGAGAATGCCGTTGAAATGATGATATGATGAGGCTGAGTATAACTGGTTGGATTCAGTTTGGTGTTTAGACAGAGATGGCAGTATGGTGATTGAACTACAGTGGTGAAGTTCTTTACTGGCAGCGACTCAAGAAATGGTAGTGGAAAATGGAAGAGGTTGGCAATAGTATGAGAAAGTTATGGCTTGGCTGAATTGTCTGCAGGGAAAGAGGAAGGTTTTGGCTGATAGTGGACTACCTAGGAATTGATTGAGTTTTCTGGGATTTGCTCGACTGTTTTCTCTTTAATTTCTATGATGATCCCTGTGTTTTTCTCCCGCTTCTCTCTAAAAGGTCGAAGAACTCCGGTTGAAGATTCATTGGATTCTGGGATTTTTCGTCGAAATCTGAAATTTTCATCCGAAGTTCATCGAAAGTTCATCGATTTCTAGGATTCTTCGTCGGAAACTAGGCATGTCGTCGAAAATTTCAAGGTTGGCCGAAATTTCATCAAAAAATTTAAGTTTCGTCGAAAAATTCAACCAGAATCTGGAATTTTCCAGAAATTCCTGGAAAAAAAATTGCCAAAAATTCTCAAAAATTTTTTTCTCACTTTCAGAACACTCCTAAACCCTTTCTTAGCTCTCTATATGCCCCTATTCTCTCAATCAGTAGCTTTTGCTTACTGTTTTCTGTGTGTTTTGCATCTGTTCCAGGAGGTCCCTTTTATAAGGATTGATCAGGAGTTCCTGATCAATCTCAATTCCTCCTTGGACGAAAATTCAATCTTTGAGTCCAATCTGGACTCTTCTGATTGAATTCCCATTCACAATGGGATTTTTCAACTTTCAATCCCAGCCCTTCAAAATCAAATAAAAAAAATAAAATAATAGATAATTAGAAAAGATAGGATAAAAAAAAAATAATAATCAGATAATAAAAAAGAATCAGATAAAATTAACAGATAATTTAAAAAATAAAATAAGATAAACCCAAAAATATATTACAAAAAAAAATATAATAATAATAAATATATAACTATATACATATAAATCTATTCTAAATAAAAATAAATAAATACAAATATACAAAAAAAAATAAAATACAGGATAAAAATTCAATTGGGCCTTACCCATTTGGGCCAGGCCTAATTGATCTGGCCTGGACCCAATTGGGTGTCTACAGTTAATGCTCTATTTTTCTCTATTTTGAGTATCACTTGAGTTGCTAGTTCATTAAGCTAGTTTTTCTCTACTTTGCTGCCATTTTCTTCTTGAATTTTGTAGCAAACTTGATTGATGAATTGTTTCTTAGCTCATTTCAAGTTCATTTTCATTATAAGCTTCTAGACCTAATTTTTTCTTTCATCAACTTAGTGAGTTTCAATTGAATTTCACTTTATATTTTAGTTGTTTCTAGTTAATTCTTGCATTTTCTTGCACTTTTTGTTCTTCAAATCAGTTTTCCTTTTGGTTCCTAAATTGATCTTTTCAATTCTAGTTTATGATCACTTGTTTTAGCATCAATTAGATGTAGATCAATTAATTCATGTTTGGTTACAAGTTAGTTGTTAGTTGCAGTTTTGTGTTCTTTCATTACATTGTGCAATTTTTCTTCAACTTTTGCTTTTCAAATTGATTTCTCATGATGTTTTTTTATAGATCTTTGAAATTCCAGCTTGTTTTGAAGAAAATTTAAAGGAACAAAAATGAAAATTCAGATTTAATATACTGGTTTTGAAATGTATTCTATTTCAATTATATGTGTGTGTTTATGGTTGGAGTTGGATTTGTTTTAAACTAATTGCTTTAAAGTTTGGGTTACTGCACTTGCAATGTTGATAACTTATCTATAGAAGAATTTCTTTTATTTAATGTATCCTAAAGTGGATATGTGTTAAAATACTCTTACTTGTTTATTTGAATGAAGATCTAAATATGGCCAAAGGGTTATTTTATCTCAAAAGTCAAGGAATTTGGGCTTTTTTCATAAATTGGTATGATTGAAAAAGGTAAAAAAAGGATGTTCTGGCTTCAAGCTTTTAATGTCAAAAAAAAAATTAAGTTAATTGTTTTAGTATGACCCATTATAAAAAATTTAGTTTCACGATTCAATCTAATTATTTTGTCACACCTATAGATCACAGTCATCTTGGTATTAACTATTGAGTTTGGGAGTTATATGCAACATGCCATTTGTGTTTATATCTCTTTCAATCAAAAATTTTTTTGTTGATGTCATTCCTTTGAATCTTATTCTTCATCTGTTTTTGTATAAAAAAATAGCATGGCTAGCAATATTTTACATGTGTATGCCAATTGGATATGCACTCGAATGTATCTATGGTGGAATAGTAAGTTTTTTTTCTAGCTTTTTTATAGGTATTTGTTAAACTGATCTCCTTAATTCCTTTCTAGTTTAAGAATAAAAGAACCATCCTTATTTCAAATATGTCAAGTTTTGCTATTGTCCATATTTTATGATGCTCTATGCTATGCCCATACGTTAATCTAAGATAACTAGCTAACAGGTTGGCAGTCATTTAAATTGGCATTTTGCATTTTGGGTGGAAACCATTGTGATGCTTTCATTTATATTTTGGAT